>CAUYON010083529.1:0-27597 GCA_963573935.1 Arctocebus calabarensis
AGTGGCTCATGCTTATAATCTTAGCACTACAAGTAGCCGACACAGGAAGATCACTTGGAGGTCAGGAGTTCAAGACAAACCTGAGCAAGAGCAAGACCCTATCTCTATCAAAAATAGGCAAAATTAGCTGGGCTTGGTGGCGTATGCCAAGTCTCAGCTACTCAGGGGGCTGAGGTAGGAGGATCACTTAAGCCCAGGAGTTTGAGGTTGCAGTGAGCTATGGATGTTACACTGCACTGTACCAGAGGTGACAGACCGAGGCCCTATCTCAAAAAGAAAAAAAAAAAGTAAGTAATTGGCAATCATAAAATGTCTGTGTCATTTTTAAGTTAAAATCCAGAAATATTTAATTATTTAGCCTAAGTTTATATACTTTGGCATCTGTATTATAACTGGTATAGAAAAGCTAAATATATTTACATCTGTTAATAAACCAGAAAAAGAGGAAACATATCTTTATAAAAAAACTATGAAATGGTTTTATCTCTAAAAAACTGAAATAAAACAGTTTAAATTAATCCATCGGTCTCACTAGAAATAAGAGTCACTAAAATATAAAATTGTAATATATTAATTAAAACTACTGGATGGAGAGAAATAATTCTGTACACATAGTATATTAAGTAAAGTAAGATACGTTTTTTATGAAAAAATTATGAAGGCACAATCTGTTTTCCTTTCCAACTAACCAGCCGCAACTATCAACACAAAAAGATTATCATCTGCTTTAGAAAGCATTTTAAAGTTGTTTCAAATTGAAAGAATTAAAAATAGATAAAACAATGAATAAAGAAAGTTGGGAAAAGAAATACAAAAACTTGTAAGAGACTATAAAAGACTTATATAACATTTAAATGGACAAAGAAGCCGGGATTGGATGGATTTCTTTATGAGTTTTTATTAAAATTAGTTTTAGTACTGATAAAATACTAATACAAAAATAAAATTTGGCTTTCTCTTTTGAACAGAATTTCACATATTAGTAAGAGATGATGTAATACTTTTATTCACCTTTTGAGTAAACTGCAACACAAAAACAAAGAGGTGAGAAAAGAGATGGATTGCATCGCATGCTGTCTTTACCAGATCTTTCAACTGTTTAGAAATCTGAATCTCCTCTCTATCAAAGAAAAATGTTTTTTTGGTTTGTTTGTTTGGGGTTTTTTTGCAGTTTTTGGCTGGGGCCAGGTTGAACCCGCCACCTCCAATATATGGGGCCAGTGCACTTACTCCTTTGAGCCACAGGTGCCGCCCTTTCCTTAAAACTTTTTAAATATCACCCTGGCTTAAATGAATGACTATTACTTTACAGTGATCTGTGATCTTACTTTAATTAAGTTTTTGTAAACTTTTGACATAGTGGAAAGGCTTCCCCAAATCAAATTTCAAATTCAAAATTAAGTCTTCTAACCACAAGCTAACGTTGGGATGTTGTAGAAGCATCCAAGAGATAAAAAAGCAGTCTTACCTGTTACATGGAAGCACTGCCAAAAAGAAAATGATGCTTAACCTTCAAGCTATATTTTATGGATATGTTATTAATATGTTTCAAAATTGTATGAGAATCTTAAAATTCTGATGTGTCTTAGAATGTTATTAGTTATAACTATGGTTATTATGTTAAATTAGTACAGGCCATAGAAATGTCCAAATTTTGCCAACTGTGTTTTTAACCATGACCATTTTAAGGCATTTCCATGGTTAATCACTTAATTCTGATGCATTTTCAACCAAGCAGCTGTTCATTAATCCCCTGCTACTGAATATAATATCCAATATATTCATTCACCTGCGACAAGAAATGTTAACAAGTGTACAAATTCTTCCCTGTTAAGCAGTAGGTAATGTAGAGCAATTCTATTACAGAGTATAACTTTTGCAAGAAAATTTAAAGAATTCTGTTATACAACTATAGCCTTTTACAGTACAATCAGCTTTAGAGCCTATAAGGAGAGATTTAACACAAGAAAGAATTTTAATGTGAGAACTGAAGACTAAAAGACCAGTTACAAGGCCATAGATGCAACAAGTTTGCAGAAAAGACAAAGAGTAGTGGTTCTTGATCTATCAATATTAAACCTTATTGAGAATTATGGGAGAGGAGGGAAGAGTCTAAAAAAGAGAGAAAATGAAAGAAAAATAAAATTAAAAACACTATGGAAGAGTAACAAATAGCAGAAGAAAAGTCATTACAAATAATAACTGAATGCCAAAAAGCAGATGTCTTTACACAATTTTAAACCAAAAAAAGTTTAGCACAACCACCAGGAATAAATGAGAATAGAGAATAGTCTGAGAGCACTGAAGAGGTGGAGGGGGAGACCAAGCACCACACATTTCATTACTCCTATGACAGACTCTAAAAAGCATGTCAAATGAAACAGTAGTGTTCTGGAGGCATTTGGTATCATGACTATTATGTCTACAAACAGAAGTAGCCCCAAGGAAAATTATTATATTAAAATATAGCACATAAAGACTATGACATCTGGTAGAAGCTAAATTGCACTTACTATACCTTTAGTAAGGAGAGAAAAATGCAATTACGTCCAAGTTATACAATCAAATGCCATCAAAGTAAATGTTTCAAAGGATAAGGAGAATAACATGGAAAGTCTTTTGTCTGCCAGAGCCTCTCATTTACCAGATTGTGTGTGTGGTAATTTTTTTAAACAGTAACTATTTGTTTTTATGTCATGTTCATTATCTTAAAGCATATAAAACCTGTGAGTCAAAGACAAAGTTAGAGTCCTATAAAGCTACAAACTAATTAATGCAGCTGATTTGAGCAAGATGTTAATAAAATCTACACTCAGGGATTTAATCCCTATTTGTTCCAGTTATTTTATATGCACACACACCAAAGGGAAGCAGATAAAAATGCTGCTATGCATGCTTATTATTATTTTTTGAAAAACTAAAACAATATCTACTAATACTGGTTCAATAGCAGGTCATCCCAAACATTCCAACTCATCCATTACCTTTAGTTCCACCTAACGCTCTGCTGACCCTATAAATTACTGATTTTATATTATTTCAATTTTCCTACCCCATCAATTTGTTTATAAAAATACAATTGCCACAGCTGCTATAAAAAAGCAATAAGAGCCTACTGAGACAAAAAAAACCAACTTAGTTATTGGTGAATTAAACTACATATAGAAAGCAGTGTTTGACATATCTGTGAGCCAGTCTTTTCTAAATTTCTAATATTCAGCATTTAGTCAAGAACTTAGAAGTAAAGAGTTAACACAGTCAGGGAAAACAGTTACCACAAAGTTTATTTATTTGATGGAGAGGAGTCTGGCAGCTTTAGTGACTTACTTAACCAAAAATATGCAGCAGGAATGATGTTCTGGGACTTCCAAGGCTGGGTCATAACAAGCCTGTGCTAAGCTAAACAATGACCCACAGAGATACTCATATACTAATATTCCAATCTGTGAAAATAGCAAGAGACTTTGCTAGAGTGATTAAAATGAATTTTAGGAGCCTGGGATTATCCTGGATTATCCTGCAGGCCCTAGATGTAAACATGAGGGTCCTTGTAAGAGGAAGTCAAAAAGATCAGTGAGGAGGAAAATGATGGAACTGAAGCAGAGATTTGAGTGATACGGCCAGCAACCAAGGAATGCCAAAAATGGAGGAAGCAAAAAATATATTCTCCCCTAGAGCCTACAGAAGGACAGAGCCTTGCTGACACTTTGATTTTAGCCCCTAAAACTCATTTTGGACTCAAATTCCAGAACTCTTAAAAGAGTAAGTTTGTGTTGTTTTAAGCCACTTTAAACTTTGTGGTCCTGTGTTAGAGTAGCAATAGAAAACTTAATGCAAAGTCTTACAGCTTCTACCTAGTCCCCTTGGAGCATTTTCACCAGGAACAAGGACCTATCATCTAAGTATTACCACCATTCTGAGACTGTCATGTTTGTGGGGTCATATACTTCTGCTTGGGTCAACAGTTCCAGACATGTAAATAAACCCATCGTGAACCTTCTAACCAGCCCATCAACCAGCTGAAATTTATGGAATGACCTCTGTAGATACCACATGAAACAGCATCCAGCTGAGTCCTGCCTACATTACTGATCCACAAAATCATTACATACGATAAAGTGCTTATTTTAAGTCACACATAACTCTGGACATCAAGTTATATGTAAGTGATGATTAAAGATTGTTAAATAGCACATATCTGCTTAACAACTGAAAAAATAAAACCTCTATTTGATTATCTGTCTTCTAATAGCAGTAAGCCCTAGTAATAAGGCTACTCCAAGATACCCTGTTAACTATAAGAATTCGGAATTAAACTTGCTGGAATATAATGCTATAATTAAGTTCTTTCTATACTGGTAAAACAACTGATTGCAGCAAAGTTTTATGTAACCTTTCTAAGCCAAGATACAAGTTCTCAGCTTATTAGAGGTTGCTCACTCCTTTTGCCTCAATTCATACTCTGCATCCTCAGTCTTGTTCTTCCTCTCTTGCTGGGCCTAGACGGGCTATACTTCCCTTATTGCTCTTTTGCTATCTCGATCAAACCACTAAAGTATCTTTATTTACATAACTTAATTTGGATTATGAAATGTTTTTCTTGCTCTTTTTCTAATTCCCTTTGAATAAAAGCCAAGATTATTCCTAATCCATCCTGGAGGCTAAGAGCTTAAAAGAATTCCTACTTCATAACATAATCAGACCAATGAGCTGAGAAAAAAACGGTAATAATCTTGTTAAAGCTCTAAGATTCCTAGTGGAAAAGGATTCCATAACAAATCTTAATTTATTTTTAAGTATTCTAGATATCCAACTTAATATGAGCTCTTTTTCATTTTGTCAAAGCCCGCTTATGTTACACAGCAAGTACTCAAAGCTCTTCATCCTTCTTTAAAGTAAGCAATCACAAAAAGTGGGGGTGGGGGGAGCAAGGAGGCCCTACAAGATTGAAGTTTAGGATTATATTGTTAACATTTACAGATGTAGATAAATGCTAAAAGCAAAATTAAAAGTACACAATTACCGTTTACACAGAGACCTCTGTAGATACCAAAGATAACAAAGTTTGCAAGCTAATTAAAATCTAACGCTGATAGAAAAACTATTTACCTCAGTATATTTATTTGCTATATGTAAAAAGAATCTCATTTTTTAAATATCTTAACTACATACTTAGAAAAAAATATTTCTAAGAAGTTCCTTTTTTCTTGCATTGCACCTCCTCAACATAACACTTTACTTAAGTGTGGAAGTCAGCCTCTAAGAAGGTCCCCAAGGATTCCCACTTTCAGTATTCACACTGTGTAGTACCCTCCCACAATATATCAGGGCAAAAGAGATAGACTATCACTTTCAAGACTGGATTATAATGGGCAGTGCCTGTAGCACAGGGGGTAGGAGGCTGGCCACATACACCGAAGCTGGCGGATTCGAACCCAGCCCACGTCAGCTAAAAACAACAATGACAACTGCAACAAAAAATAGCCGGGTGTTGTGGCAGGTGCCTGTAGTCCCAATTACTCAGGAGGCTGAGGCAAGGGAATCACTTAAGCCCAAGAGTTTGACATTTCTGTGAGCTACGACATCACAGCACTCTACTGAGGGCAACATAGTGAGACTCTGTCTCAAAAAAAAAAAACCCTGGGTTATAAAAGACTATGGCTTCCACGCAGGGCGTGGCTGCTCACCTCTGTAAATCCTAGTACTCTGGGAGGCCGAGTAGGTTCAAGACCAGCCTTAGCCAGAGCAAGACCCCTGTCTCTAAAAATAGCAGGGAGTTGTGATGGTTACCTGTAATCCCTGCTACTCAGGAAGCTGAGGCAAGAGGATCACTTGACCCCAGGAGTTGAGGTTGCTGTGAGCTATGATGCCACAGCAGTCTACCCAGGGGGACAAGAGTGAGACTCTGTCTCAAAAAAAAAAAAAGAGCGTGGCTTCCAGCTTAGATGCTCATGCACCCTCTTGCTCTCGAAACTCAGTGATATTCAGGCAACCCTGTATAGAGGACCACATGTAAAGAATGTGAGACTGCCAGCCTATGAGTAAGCCTTCTTAGAAATGGACTCGCCAGCCCCAGTCAGGACTGCAGATGATGTAGCCCCAGCTAAAAGCTTGATTTCAACTCTACTGAGGACCCAGAAATACTGAACTAGGCAACTCCAGGACTTTTGAGCCTCAGAAATTGTGAACTAATACACGCTTGTTTTAAGACACTTGTGTTTTGGGATAATTTTTTATACCACAAATAGATAAATAATACAATGAGCTTTGTCCATCTTTCAAAATCAAATTGCTGTATTTTAAAATTTTTAAAAATTAAAAATCAATTAATTACAAATATTGGGAGGAAAATTTTTTAAAATCCTGTCTAACTAAAAGGCAACTATAATGTCAGCTTCCAGTACTACTTATAAAAACATAAACCAACAATGTACTATCAGCAGAATATGGCCTGTTTTGGGAAAAGAAAGATTAGGTTGAGCAAGTAAATGGAAAGCACAACATCAATTTCTTTAAAATTGGGAAGGAAATCAGTGCATAATTTAAAAATCACATACCCTATTTAACTATGATAAAAGACATTCCACAAAATCTGCTTTATCTGTTACAAACTGGTTCTAAAACTTTATATCATAGACTATATCACATGCCTAATGATAAAAGGACATGTAAGAAAGATTAAGTGCAAAAACACCAAATTTCAACAGCAGATTCCACTGCTATATCAAAGCATGGATGATTTTTCTTCCATGAAATTTTCATACCAAAGCCAAAACATTTCATTAGATCATACAAGTACCCTGTCCAAGGACACATATTATTTCCTATAAGAAATAGCCCTTTTAGCAGAGAATTACTTTCATTAGAAAGTGTACTTAATACACCCACATTTTTGTACATTAGTTGGGTATTTGAAAATATTATTCAAAAAGCAACAATAAGCCAGGCATGGTAGTTCACACCTGTAACCCTAACACTTGGGAGACCAGGTTTGAGACCAGCCTGAGCCAGAGCAAAACTCATCTCTAAAAATAGCCAGTAGTTGCGGCAGGCACCTGTTGTCCCAGCTACTTGGGAGATGGAGGCCAGAGAACACTTGAGCCCAAGAGTTTGAGGTTGCTGTGAGCTATGATGCTGGAGTACTCTACTGAGGGCAAAAAAGACTATCAAAAAAAAAGCAACAGTAACAGAAAAACATAGGAGTTTTGCATTTGTCTGGGGGGGAGGAGGAATGTTGATTTCTGCATGAAATATGCGCTCCCTACATAGTAAAATCCTTTTAAGCTCAATGGTTAGTGAATAAGGTAATATCCTAAGTGATGATTCTAGTTAATTCCACAAAACTGTACATACTGATATTGAAAACAATAAATGAACACCAGCACTTACTAAGAATTGAAGCAGAAGCATCTGTGCCACTTGATTCAAAGTGCAGTAAGTTAGACATCAACATGGGCAAAAATAGCTGATTTAATTTTTAACATTCTTTAACTTACAAACAGGAGAGATAAGCATTTGACTACCATTATTTCCTATATCCTTGCTTTTCTCTCCTGAATGAACAAGACAATTTAAATTACTAACTTCTCTATCCAGTAAGTTACATAATTAAGTTTAATTGATGCTAATGATCTCCATTGACTAAAGTTTTTAGGTCCTTTCCAGAATATCTAAAAACATGTTAAATTAAAAAATGTTATCCTCATTTAAAAACGTGACATTCCTACTGCTGGTGCATGCACAGCCAACAATGTATGTAATAAACTTACCTGGTCATATTCAGGACATGCTTTTCAAGAACTGCCGTGAGACTACAGTCTCAGGGCCCTCCAATCTTGTAACATGTTGACAATGCACAATTTTCAAGAAATTACTTTTAAAAGGCAAAAATGTGTGTTCAAATAGTCTTGCCAATGGAGAAAGATTTGAAAATTAATGTTCTAGTATATGACTGTCTATAATGTTTTCGAAGAAGCACATTTTTAGAGTTGAGTATTATAAAACTACATACTGAGGGCACATATAGATTACAACTATGTTAGTATTCTATTATAATTTCATATAACATGATTACATATTAATAACTGAATTGATTACGATGCTGCATTTTCCTGTAAAAGCATTGTTGGTAGACAATGTCTGGAATCAATCACCCAATACAATAAATTGGTCCACAACTCCCTGCACAGGGAAAAACTGGGTAAAAGGTCCTAACAAGTTTCTAAAGTAGTACAGACAAGTCATGCTTACATGAGGCAGATAATTCTTTCCTCCACTCCTGTACACAGGCCAAAGATACTTTCAAGTACCTCTGGCAAATCAAATGCAATGTTCCAAATCAATGTGCTCTAAATGTAGGAATCTATGGGATGTTTATGCACCTACCAATTTGGGGGAAGGCAATAAACTTTTTTAAAACTTTCAAACACAGCAGAATGTAATACAAATCGAAGCACTGTATTTTGTTTACATAACAGAATTTAAATGGCAGAAATATTTTCAGTCGTTTGCTCCTTTCATCCGTTTGATTTTTTGAACTTTTAAACTTTCCACTTCAAATTCTTACCTACCACATTCCGCACTTGCTTTAAAAATATCGTATTTTAACATGTTTGCTTAAAAATAGCTTTGTTTTCATCGTTCCAAACTACTTATGAGAAGTATGCTCTTGATTGTAGAGCCACAGATTCAAAACAATTAATAACAATAATAACAACAATACTCTCTTATTTATTCCATTCTTTCAACCTCCGGGGAAACAAAAACTGGATTTTAACTTGAACCTATTTTCTTTTCATTTTCCAGGAAAATGTTTCCTCCAGCTGCTTACACTAATACAACCAGAGGTGTTTGGAAACAGCAGCTCAGAGCATCCCTGCCTTAGGAAGCTACACCCCTTCTTTTGGCCTCCCAACACCTTCCTTTGATAACCCTTGAAGAAAGTTTCTTCCTGCCTGTCGGGTTGGCAGCACTTTCTCGGAGCGGGCACAGCATGCCACCTGCAAGGCACGCAGCACGTTCGCAAGACAGCAGCAAGGGGGACAGGAGGGATCGGGCGGCACACGGCCAACGAAAAGAAAATCTTAACTGGCATTTTTAGGCTGAAGCTCCGGATTCTGAGGCTGGGGAGCAACCAGCCAGGCGCTAGCCCCGGCTGTGTGGGACGATCCGCGCGCGTCCTACCTGCCTCGGGGACACTCCGGAGGCAGAAAGTCCCCTCCGCCCGCAGCCGTCCCAGGCTGGGGGCCAGGCGGGCAAGGGGGGCGGGCGGGTGGGGCTGCAGAAGAGGGTCCGAGGCCGAGGGCCGGGGACGGCTCCCGCGCGCTGGCGGCGAGGAGGGGGGCGCCGGGGCCCCCGGGCTTGCCCCACCCGTCCCCGTACCTTGGGCGATGGCAATGGACTCGAAGCGGTGCAGCTCCTTGAGCAGGCAGCTCCTTTCAGTGGAGTGTAGGCTGTAGATGAAGTCGCGCGCGCCCTGCGCCGTGTTCAGCGCCTCCATGGGCTCCTTCTTGGGGTGGGTGCCCAGCAGCCGGGGCCCGGCAGGGGCCGCGAGCGCCAGCAGCCCCCGCCCGCAGCAGCACCAGGACGGCGGGTGGGGCGCGGCGGCCGGGCTCGGCCGCAGGCTGCGCGCGGTCCGGCCCCTCAGCAGCGGCAGCAGGCGGGACATGGCGAGCTGAGGAGCGGGGACCCCGCGGCAGTCTGGGCGGGCGACTTCTGGCGAGGCTGAGCGGAGAAGCAGCTGAGCTCAGCCCGACCCCGCCCCGAGGTCCTCCCGACCCGCAGCCGAGGCGCCGAGCACCATGCACTCCGCGGGCCCGCGCGCTGTCGCCTCCTCTTCCGTTCCTCTTTCCTTCCCAAAGGCCCGCGACGGTTCCAAAGCCTCCGACGAGGAAAACTTTCTCTGAGCCGGCCGGGCCCCGAGAGCTCCCGGGGAGGGCGGGCGGGTGGTGCGGGCGGGCGGGCGGGCGCCTCCCGGCTGAGGAGGAGCGGCGCGGTCGGGCGGGATCAGCAAGCGTCTGTGTCAGTCAGTCTGATCTTCCAGAGGGATGAGTCAGCCAAGCGCCGCCCTCCTCCGGCGCCGCCCTCCTCTCCCGCCGGTTTTCTCACCGTCTCGCCTCCCTACGTCCCCACTCGGTAGGGTTCCTCAGCCCTCCAAGCAGTCGCGCTCCCGGCCGCAGCCGCCGCCGCTACCCCTAGCGGCAGTGGCAGGGGTAGGGAGGCGGGGCGTGAACAGGTCTGCGCAGGCGTAGTCCTCAGGGGGCGGAGCGCGGCACGCGCGTCCCCACCCCCACTGGAGCGTGAAGGTGGAGGAAGCCGGGGGCTTACCTGCTATGTTGGCCTCCGCAGCCGCTAACTCCACGCTTTGGTAGGGAGAAAGCTTTGGAACCCCGGCTCGGCCGCATTGAGCAGCTGCCCCTCGGACCACACCTGGACAGCTCGTTCTGTAAGGTGTCCCACACCTGGACAGCTCGTTCTGTAAGGTGTCCAGGTGCGACCCCACTCGCCCGGCCTTGAACTGGCGCCGAGCTGCTCTGCCGCCCGAAGCTTGCGGGGTCCCGGCGGCCGGCTCAAGAATGAAGCGCCCGGGCCGCGCCTCTTGCCGGGTCAGCGCCAGCTGCGGCCTCGGCCAGACGTCCGCTCTGAGGCTCCGGCTCTGGAGGCTCCCAGGAGAAGGTGAAGCCAGTTTTACTCCTCCCCAGGAAGGATGCCTGAGACTGACGCCTTGACACGGAAAACCGTCCTCCCCCTTCTGATGCCACCGAGGATGAAAATTGTTAATGCTAGAGCCGGAGACGGGAATGTCACAGACCTCTCTGGGGGGTTGCTTGTGATTCCCCACAAAGTCAAAGTGGAAAGAATTCTGCCATTCTCCGTGACTTGCAGGTGTCCAGATCCTAAGCATCTTTCAAGGCCTAGGTCAAAGGGGCTCCTGCTTCTTTAAGCTTTCCCTTATCTCTTTCTAAGGGACCTCTCGGCTTTACCTCAACCCGTTTAATGACACTTAGTCACCTCTCTTAGAGAACAAATCCACTTAGAGAATAAATCTGCTTAAGTGTAGTCGAGATCGAAATCCCATCCTTATCCACTGCTGCGGCCAGCCCAGAACTTCGTGGAAAATGTGTTATACGTCAGTATAATATGTAATTATGAGTAAAGGGAATGTTACCTCTATGTTTCTCTAACTCTGGTTCCCAGCTTGTTAGACATGTGAAGTTGTGGACCTCACCCCCAAACCTCCTGAATCAGAACCTGGGCTTGGACCCAGTTATCTGGGTTTTAAGAAGCCCTCCAGGTAACACAGATACATTTAAAGAGAGAGAGAGAGAGAATCACTGATGTAACTTAAATATGAAAAGCCAATTCTGGTTTTGTTTTTTTGTTTGTTTTTTGTTAATTTCAGGGCAATGCCTCTATGGTGTGATGGCAATTAAGAATGCTCTTCGTTTATATAACAAGGTTAAGGGTAAATTATAGAAAACAAAAACTTTTATGTATTAAATGCTATGTTTTGAATGAGTCTCGGGAAATGTATATGGTAGAACTTAATTACCAATGTGAAAGTATTAAGAGGTAGGGCCGCTGGGGGTGTGCAAATTGTGAGGATAGAATTCTCACAAATAAGGTAACACCCTCATAAATGGTATAAAGGAGTGGCCTCCCTTTGCCCTTCCATCTCATCTGCCATGTGAGGCCACAGCATTCTAGGCACATCCTAAAAGCAAAGACTGGGGCTCTCACTGGACACCAAATCTTCCAGTGGTTTGATCGTAGACTTCCCAGCCTCTAGAACTGGGAGAAATAAATCCCAAATATTTATAATCTTTTTTAAAAAGAATGCTCTTTTTGGAAAGCTTTGTGAGTGCAGAAACTTTATCTTTCTTGCCTTCTAGTGAGCACTGGGAAGCCTTTGCAAGGTTATTTCAGTTTGTTTCTTGGGATTACCACCCCACCTGCTCACAATATCCCTTACCTTTAAGGCCTGGGGTGGTGCCTGGGAAGTGAAGTCTGAAAAAGCTCTTCAATAAAAACCTAGTCCCTAAGATAGTAGTTTAGTGTGTGGACTCCAGAGACAGATTGCTGAAAACTTAGACCCTGGACCAACTGTTTAGTTGTTAGTGATAGATTGTTACAGTAGTGATCCAAAATGGATTACACCCTCTGTTAACCTCTCCCTGTGTAGTCCACGTCCACATTGACTGTGGACTTAGCCATTTGAGTTGTTTTGGCCAATAAATAGAACATCACAAAACTGATCTGATAAGTACTTGCTCACTTGGGTATTGCTTTTGCTGTATTATTTTAGAATATGCAATTATGTTATAAAACAATAAGAAACAAATGTAGAAACAAGTAGCTTATGAGACATGTTACAAGTAGAATAAATGAATATGTATTGAACATAGATTTAAAAAGATGGAACAGGGCCAGACACAGTGGCTCTCACCTGTAATCCTAATGGTCTGGGAGGCAGAAGCCTGTGGATCACTTGAACTCAGGAGTTCAAGACCAGCTTGAGCAAGAGTGAGACTCAGTCTCTACTAAAAATAGCCAGGAGTTTGGAGGGTGCCTGTAGTTACTCTGGAGGCTGAGGAAAGAGGATTGCTTGACCCCCAAGAGTTTGAGGTTGCTGTGAGCTATGATGCCACAGTACTTCACCCAGGGCAACAGAGTGAAACTCTGTCTCAAAAAAAAAAAAAATAGAAGATGAAACAAATGAGAGTGCTACTTAGATAGAAAGGGATGGAAAGACAAAGTGAACTTTAAATATTAATAAGGTATGATTATACTACCTTTGTATTGATGACTATGTCATCCCTAAATTGGATATCTACTGGTGATACACATTGCAGCTTTATCATGTACCTCATGTAATATCCAACCAAAAAGACAAACCCCAGCTATTCAGCCAGCTAATGGTGAGCTGCAGTTATTGCTCCTCACCTCTTGAACAGAATGGGTATGTATTGGATCCAGGTCCCAGCAATCTGCTGCACCACCTTGCTTACCTTCCACTCTGTTCCTTATAACCAAACTGTCTGCAGAGAAGACTGGCACGGTGGAGAGGGATAAGACGTATGAACATTGCATAAAGCAGAATTATGCTTTATGCATAATTAGGCATTATGGTCCTTCAGCCTATCCTAAACTTATTACCCTCTCTCTTCCCCTTTCTGTTTGATATTAGTTGGGGTGACTGTAAACTGTTGAGGTGACTATTCCTGCTGTTTGTATGACCATGTTACCTCGAAATTCAGTGGTTTAAATAGCCAGTTTATTTTGCTCCTGAGTTTGTGGCTCAGAAATTTGGGAAGAACATGCTTACGCAGTTCTTTTCATGAATCTCTTAAGCCAGTGGTTCTCAACCTTCCTAATGCTGCAACCCTTTAATACAGTTCCTCATGTTGTGGTGACCCCCTACTATAAAATGATTTTCGTTGCTACTTCATAACTGTAATTTTGCTACTGTTATGAATCGTAATGTAAATATCTGATATGCAGGATGATCTTAGGTGACCCCTGAGAAAGGGTTGTTCGAGCCCCAAAGGGGTTGGAACCCATAGGTTGAGAACCACTCTCTTAGGCAGTGGCTATCAGATGTCAATACTGCTACTGTCATTTGAAGGTTCAGCTGGGCTGGACATCCAAAGATACCTCACTTACTTGGTTGAAAGTTGATGCTGTCAGTTGGCTGGCTGGAAACTCAAATGGGGCTGTGAAGCAGAACACCTTCACACAGGCACTCTAGTGTGGTGAACTCTCACCTGCAGTCGGCTTCCTCCAAAGTGAATATCTGAAAAGAACTCATCTCATGGCCTTTCTACCTATCCTTGGAAGTCACTCAGCATCACTTCCACTATATTTTATTGGCTATAATAAGGCCAATCCAGATTCAAGGAAGGGGATATAAGCCCCACCTCTCAATGGAGTAATGCCAAAAAAATTGAAGATGTGTTTTAAAAGTGCTATATATACAATGTGATTCAGGCTTCTTGTGACTTAAGAAACAACCTGTCCAGTAGGATGCTTGGAGGCTACCATTGCATTAAGGTAATATTCTACATGACATTTGCTCTCTTGGAATCCAGATGGTACATAAAGGAGTCTGAGATATCCTGTTGGAAAGACCAAATGGAGGAGGAGGCCCCAGCCAACTAACTGCCCCAGATAACTGCCTGCTAACTCACGTGCATAAGGCCATCTTGGACCACCCAGCCCCAATCGAGCCCCAGATGACAGCATTGCAAAGTGATTGAAAGCATTAACTCTAGACCTACACTCCCTGAATTACAGTCCTGTCACTACCATTTATTAGCTATATAACCTTGGAGTAATAAATCAACCTTTCCATGGTTGTTCCATCTGTTTGATGGGAATGAGAACATGTCACTCAGTTTGTCTGTTTGTTAAATGGAGATGAGGGCATCTACTTTATACAGTTATAGTGAAAACAAATAAATTAGCACCCATAAAGTATTTAAAACAGTATAATGAAACGTGACTGCTCAATAAATATTCTAAATCCCCATGGACCTCTCAAGCACCTAGGATTATGTCTTTGGACTTTATTTGAAAAATACCCTCTGGCTGTTTTTTAATACATTGATGTATATTAATTGGATCCCCTATCCACTTCCTTCTCTGAACACCTGACTATCCTAAATATAAATAAATGGAAGAGGAGGAAGATTTGGAGTCTGTTTATGGCACCGTGGAAAAGTAAAGGATAAGGCAGGTCTTAATGTGGGTGGCAAAGAGGAGGATTTGAGGAAATATGAAGAGTGCTGAAGAGGTGGCACTTGCAGGCTGGAGAGGGTTACAAAATGGAAGACAGGAATGGAGGACCCAGAGGAATATTTGGCCTGGGCTCATCCCAGTTTGCTTTTCACTTTTAAGATGACAAACATCATACCTCAGTTAATAATCACAGTTCTCCTCCTCATGAAACATTGCTGCTGACTCATGAGTCCATGGTTAGCTGCATCGTATAACTACTCTCCAGATTCCTGACATTTCTGGAATGGGCACAAGGTTGTTTGCACCTACTATTTATGATATATTATGCACCCAGCTACTGCCTTTCACTTTAAAATTCTTGAAAATGTTGCATTACTTATTAGAACCTTTAATTATGTCTTCTGCTCACATTTTTTGCAGTTTAATTGTTGTGCTTTTCATCCATCAAGTTCTTGACTTTATTCTTGTTTTTTGTTTTGTTTGAGACAGGGTCTCACTTTGTCATCCTTGGTAGAGTTCATGGCATCATAGCTCACAGCAACCTCAAACTCTTGAGCTCAAGCAGTCCTCTTGCCTCGGCCTCCCGAATAGCTGGGACCACAGGCACCCACTACAATGCCTGGCTGTTTTTAGAGATGGTGGTCTCACTTTTGCTCAGGCCAGTCTTAAACTCCTGAACTCAAGCAATCTACTCACCTGGGCCATAAGCGTGAGCCTGCGCCCTGCTCTCTTCACTTTATTTTGACCTCCAAAAGGACTCTAATTTATCAAGGCCATGGCAAATATATTGCTGCTTCATGAGAAAACCACAAAATCGTATTAGAAAAATTAAAGAATATTTAAATAAGTGGAGATAAATGCTGATTCAAGTTTGGAGAAATAAATAATTATAAATAAATAATAAATCAGATGTCAGTTCAGCTAGGTATAGTGGCTCACACATGTAATCCCGGCACTTCGGGAGGTAAGGCAGGAATTTCAAACCAGCCTGGGCAACATAGTGAGACCCTACATCTACAAAATTAAAAAAATTAGCCAAATTTAAAAATTAGTCCCAGCTACTCAGGAGGCTGAGGCAAGAGAATCACTTGAGCCCAGAAGTTTGAGGTTAATGTGAGCTATGATCACACTACTGTACTCCAGAGTGAGACTGCATCTCTTAAAGATATTTGTTGTCTCCAAATGTGTTAGGGTTCTCCAGAAAGACACAACCAATGGGATATGTAGATATATATACAGAAAGAGAATTATTATGCAGAATTGGCTCGCATGATTATAGATGCTCAGAAATCCCACTTTTAGTGTAGGTAGGAAAGTGAGATATGAGCAGAGGAGGTACAGAACAAGCCATGTAAATAAGCAGGATATGCACTGAGAGATAAGTCAATTGGCTTTGGACACAACACATCTGGGCCTAACTATATCAGATGGAAAATTCGCCTACTCAACAGCAGGTAGGAGACAATATTCCAAAGGTCAAGAAAAACAAAAAAAAGAAGATAATGTTACAAAGGAGGAAAGGCCAAATGAGAGAAATGGATGGCACAGAGACCCCAGAGCCACTTTCTGCCGGTGTGTATGCCTGCTTCTACCCAACGTGCCCCCACCCGCCGCCCACCTTCTGGAGTGCTAATCTTCCTTGGCAGTCAGCCTCCATGTCTGGAGGTGTACTTGCTTAATAAACGTTGCTGCTTTCCCTTCAAAATGGTCTCACTTTCAATCTTCAATTGCAAGAAGGCAAAAACAGAGGGGTTCAATGGCCAGAAAGACCATAATTTGCTATCTGCAAGCAGAAGGTCCAGGAAAGCTGTTGGTATAATTCAATCCAAGTCTGAAGGCCTGAGAACCAAGGGACAGAAAGGGCGAAGTCCTAGTTCAAGTCCAAAGGTTTGAAAACCAGGAGCACCAATGTCCAAGGGTAAGAGAAGATAGATGCCCCAGCTCATGCACAGGCTTCTGCTGCTCTTGTTTCCAGTCTGACCTTCCACTATGTGCACCTACATTGATGAGGGTGATCTTCCTTTCTTTTTTTTTTTTTTTTTTCAGTTTTTGGCCCGGACAGGCTTGAACCCACCATGTCCAGCATAGGGGCCAGCACCCTACTCCTTTGAGCGGCAGGTGCCGCCCATGAGGGTGATCTTTTTTACTCAGTCTACCGATTCATATGCTAATCTCTTCCAGAAATATCCTCACAGGCATACCCAGAAATAATGTTTTACCAGCTATCTGGGGAGAACTTAGCCCAGTGAAATAGACACATGAAATTAACCATTACACTAAACTAATCTGTAAATTCAATACAATCTCAATTAAAACCCAAGCTGGATTTGTGTGTCTATATATGCCTATACAGAAATTGTTCAACTGATAACTAAAATTCATATTGAAATGCAAATGGGTACACCAGAAATAGCATCCTTCCCCCACCCCCATCCCCCACCAGCTCAAATCCTAACTCTAACACCTACTAGCTATGTCAATTTGGACATGTTGCTCATCACTCTAGCCTTAGTTTTTTGATTTTTGTTTTGATTAGATTTTTCTTAAAATCTACCCCACAGAATTGTGAGACAACATGAGACAATGTACATTAAAAAAAAACACAATACTTAACATGAAGTAGATGCTCAAGAAATGATAGGAAGTATTAATAGTCATCAAGATTTAAAAATTGGTATCAGTGAAATTAATGTTAGTGGTAAACAGTATACCTAGAAGTAGAAAGACCTATGTAATTTTATTTTTTTATTTTTATTTTTTGAGATAAAGTCTCAAGCTTTGCCCTGGGTAGAGTGCTGTGGCGTCATCATAGCTCACAGCAACCTCCATCTCTTGGGCTCAAGCAATCCTCTTGCCTCACTTTTTTTCTATTTTTAGTAGGGCCGGGGTCTCGCTTTTTGCTCAGGCTGATCTCAAACTCATGAGCTCAAGCATACCACCTTCCTTGGCCTCTCAGAGTGCTAGGATTACAGGCATGAGCCACTGCACCTGGCCTCACGTAATTTTAAAATTGAAAGAAAGAATCCAATTAGAGTGTCTGTTTTCTCAACTTTCCTTCACTGTCCCGCCGTCTAGCTGTCCAATTTCCAAAGGAACAAGTCCAGATATTTAAATATGGGAGTCTTCAGCATCCGGGTATCCTTTAAAACTATAAAGTGCTAAAGTTCCCATTGGAGTGGGGATAGAGATGATGAGAGATTGGAAGAGGAAGAGGAAGCAAGGTAGTAGGAAAACCAGAGAATGGGGTGTGACACATGACACTGTCTTCCATTGGATTACTAGAGGTCCTGGAATGATGCCATTAACACTGGTCATTTTTGTTGCTAAAATATTGGATGATTCTCATACCTCTCTCCTTTGCACATCCCTCTTGCCTATATTGTTTAAGGTAAGCATATAGAATTTAAACAAAAAACCAAAAAAGGAAATTTGGAATGCTTTGTGGTATAAAAACACCTGAGAAATCCTAAATAATTCCCAAAGGAATGAGCTCCTGTTTTGGATCCTTTGCATTCTGCTACAGCAGTCATTCAACACTGCTTCTCCTCATCACCTTTGGGACAATGCCAATCACATGCCAAGAAATAATATCTCATGAAAAAGAACGGGAAATATAAGAAAGGGGTTAGCTATTGAAGCTGAAAACACCTGTGCTTAAGTTGATGTTTCATGAGGCTCATATTTATCTTTCCATAATATCACACCTATATTAAACATTTAAAATAACATCTTGTAACGTCTTACTGTGGCAAGACTGCAACTATCCCACACCCAGCGTGAAGGTCCACATATGTGCAAATACACGTACATGCATGTACAAACACATGTACACACACCCCTACCTGACTCTTTCGAGACAATATTTTGTAACGTTTTTCCTCTTCCAGGCACATCTTTGTGTTTGAGGTTGAACAGGGATTTTGACTAGGGTAAATATAAACAAGGCTATGAAATACCTTCTCTTCAAACTTTCAACTTGAATTGTTAGTGAGGCTTTGAAATATTTCAATGTCACAAAAACTACTTTTGAAAAATGACTCTGTCTTTGAGCCCAGTAGAAAGGTGCGTTTTGGAAGATATTGAATGTTCCTGTGTGTGTGTTGGAAGGAAAGTAAGATGTTGATTCAGATTCTAAGAGATTTTGCCAAATTATTTTCTAAAACATCTGAATTCAATATATTGACACTCATTCTGTACCAAATATCAAACTAGGTACTGGGAACATAAAAATAAAAAGACACTTTGTTTAAGACCACATTCTTATTTAAAGCCAGATATTTTTTAACGTTATGAATTACTGCTGTTCAACAGTATCCAGTTCTCAGGGTCCAAGAAAATTACTCTTCCCTACTGCCTTGAAGTTAGAGGTGGCTTTGGGCAATCATCAGAGACCTGACATACTTCATATGTTACTTCTGGATGTCTGTGCTCAACTATATAGCACTTTCATCTCCTGCCATGCTGAGATTCACAATATGTGTTGAAATTAAAGTTCCATGAAATTGAAGAGACTTGTAATAGTGAGCCAATATAGAACAGCTGCCCTAGAGAGTTGCCTTACCCCCAGCAGATTTTTCATGACAAAGAAGTAAATTTTTGCATCATCAGTGTGATTTGGGGATGTATTGTTACTGCAGCAAAACTTCACATGTGATTGATAATGGTCTTCCTTGGCTGTTTGTTGCTTTTACAAAACTGAATGCCTTCCATCACTCCTGCTACTTCCTTTATCTAAAAGGAGGACCTATCTTGGTTCTAGAACACTGGTTTGGCCTAATTAGGAGACAGGAAGACAAATTTGTGTCTGACCTTTGTGTGCATCTAGAGCCACAGACATAGATTGGGGAGTTCAAACATACCGTCAAGGAGGTAGTTAAATCCAAGCAAGAGGAAGACATTTAAAAGTATATAAATGCAAGTATAAGAGAAATTAAGACAGAGACCTGAAAAACAGCAACATTTAAGGAATAAGCAGTGAAAGAAAGTGAGATGATACATTAAGAGAAAAAAAATACTGCCGCCACGAAGCAAAAGGATGATAAAGTTTTGAAAATGAGCGGTCTAAAGTTTCAAAGTCGCAGCAAAATCAAGTAAATCAAGGATAGGAAATGTTCATTAGAAACAGTGGACTGGACACATATAATTATGGCCATGGGTTGTAATAAAGTCACACTAAAAAGGACGTAAGTGGGTTTTAAAAAGACATAGCCTCTCAAGCACAGAGTTAATGGGTAATAGGTTATAGCAACATTTAAATGTAAAATGGAAAGCAGATGTAGGAGTGGTAATGAATTTGGTGGACCAGAGAATGGTAGAAACTGGGCTGTAAGGTAATAACTTACAAAAAATTAGTTTTAGCACTAACTATGAGTGCCGGAATTGGTGATCTTGGGTACCTCTGAAGGTGGTGACAAAAATGAACTAATAACAAAATGACTAGTTGAAAATATTTAAAGAAAGAATTATAAACCCATTTCCCCACTCCCCACCTTCATGCATGCAGTTGGGAGATGGCCCCTTCCTTACCCAGACAGAAATCTAGAAATTTACTAGTAGACAGACATTGCTCTTGGTGCACCAGAACCATCTCAAGGCAAAGCAGGCACGCCCAAGAAAGAAAACAAGTGAAGGCCACACACTGATTCATTTCTTGTCATGTTTCTGCTCTGCCTCAAGGACACTTGTACCCATGCCATTAAAAGATTATTTTCTGAGCATACAATAAAAGAGTTCAGCCAGACTGCCCTACAATGAAGCCAATCAATTAATGCTCCTGCCAATTAGAGTTTCCCAACAGCTTTCTGTTGTCTTATTCTTGAATCAAAAATGTGAGCCTAGAGCTTAAAATTACTCGACAATGGAAGAAAACCTTCAAGACAGAAAGCCAGAACCCAAATAGCCGATATTGTTTTGAAAAAAGAAACCCTAAGGACACAGGGAACAAAATAAAACTTTCGAAAATACATAACAAATTTAGTGTGAAGAATCTCAGAAGTAAAAACATAAAATGTGTGACACGAGCGGCTTTGCAAAATAAGAAATAAAGTAAATCGATGAAAAAACACATGTGTGTAAGAGTAGGAACAGCCAGAAAATGAAAACGATTTCTCAAAAATTACAAATATGACAGTCAAAATGAAAACTGCGGCAAAAGGATTAAAAGATAATTGAGGAAGATTACTTTGAGAGCAGATGATAGATAACATAAGAATTCGAAAATAAATGAAACATAAGAGAACCAGGTCAGGAAGTATAAGATAGTTGGAGAAGATAAAACAGTTTTGAAAATGTAAGGGAGAAAATTGTTAAATGCTTGGAGGAAAGTTTCCAAAAGTGAAGGTCATTTTTTCCCAGACTAAAAAGGTCTGTTGAGAGATCAGAAAATTGAATGATAAAAAGACTCAGGCTAAAGCATCTCATGATGGCATTTCAGATCACCGGGGACAAAGAAAAAATTCTGTGTTTCCAGCAACAAAGTCGATGATGGGAGTCAGGTGTGTATCAAGAGGAGTTCAAGTAAAAAGGACCCCTTTCAGAATGATTTCATGCATCTCAACAGCAATGCTGGACTCCTGAAGACAATGGAATCTAGAATTCTATCTCCAGCCATCTAGTGTGAGGGCAGATGATAATGCTTTCATATGCCAAAGTCTCAAAATATTTATGTCCCATGCTTCATTTCAGGAAGAAACTAGAAGATGTGATCCATCACATTGAAGGAATAAGCTAAGAAATCCAGGAAATGGGATAAAACACAGGAGTGAGGCAAAAAGAATGGGCAGCAAAGGAAAATGACGGGGCAACTGGCATGGAGAATAGTAGCCAGTGTACGTGGGAGCAAGGCGACTGAGGGTTGGAGAGGTGCGCTGCTAACAAAGAGGTGGACTTAATACATTCATCTGATGTGTTTGAAAATATTGAATGGAGAGTTACATTCTGGGGGAGGAGTCTGAGGATGGATTTATGACAAGTACATAGAAAATTAAGCAAACAACAACTGGGGCAATTATTAACAACAGTAAATAAAAATTCCATTAAAGAGGAAACAGAATGCATTAAAAGGTCACAAGTAAGTATTATTTACAAGACCACAATAACACAAAATATTGATTTAACAAAAAAATTATGATACACCTAAACTAGGCAGATGGGGAAAAGAAAGCATCTCAACTTTCTATTCTTTTCTATTACCTTTCTTGGGTAATAAGACACCAACACTTCATGTAATACAATACCTATACTTGGTGGCTTAAGCAATGGAAATTTATTTCTCAGTGTTTTGGAGGCTGAGATTCCTAGAAGGTACCCATAAGGAGGAGCTTATAGGGAGCCTCCATCTCTCTGGGTGACCTCATTTTTATGGGGGTTGAGGGATAGCAAGTCCCTATTATCTCTTCCTACAAGGGCTTTAATGCCATCAGATCAGACTTCATAACCTCATTTAACTCTAATTACCTCCCCAAAGCCCTATCTCTAAATACCATCACATTGAGGGTGAGAGCTTCCACATATGAATTTGACAGGTGCACACTCTGTCCATAACTAGAAGTGGAAGTGAGTGTGCATATTTTTTGTGGGGAAGGAAGTGAGAGTAAGAAAACTAAATCCGTATCTTCTATAAGAAGCATACCAGTCAGGGTCCCAACAGCACACAGATGGTGGTACACTGTAAATAGGATCACTGGGAAAGGACTTATTTACAAAAGGATCAAATTACAAAGGTGTGGGTGGAGGGGAGCCATGAGAAAGGGCAGTAACCCAGAGTTTAGCAGTTAGGATTGTGCTGCTGCCACCAACCCCAGGCTCAAAGGGATAAGTGGAGTGTGCAATGACCACAATCGAGAATAAGAGTCAAGTAGAGCATAGTCCCCACCATCTTGAGCTTGTTTCATGGAAAGACAACTTTTCCATGGACTGGGGGAGGGGCGTGAGGGATGGGAGTAGGGGTATCTTGGGGACACTTCCAGTGCATAACATTTATTGTGCACTTTGTTTCAATTATTATCACATTGTACTGTATAGTGAAATAATTATTCAAGTCACCATAATGCACAATCAGTGGGAGCCCTGAGCTTGTTTTCTTTCAACTAGACACCCCCATTGACTTGATGGGAGGCAGTGACACCTAATGTACGTTGCTCATATCCAGTTTACTCCGTAATTTTGTTCTTTTGAAAAATCCCAAAGTTTTGTCTTTTAATGCAGGTTGCTTGGTCTCCATGTGGCAAAGCAGTTTTGAAGGTTTCCTGGCTTTACCGGATAGCCAGTCATCACCCATTATACAAAAGGGGTGTGGAGAAGGGGAATCACCTGTTGCAAAGAACCCGTAATTTAAGTAGGACTCTTGGTATTTTCTTTCAGATGCAGCTTTCATTTTGTTGGCAGTCTTAGAGTCTTCTGCTGTCTCATCATTGGGTCTTTCTCCCTTCTGAAAGAAGCTCTCCAATGATTTTTTTTCTACTCATTTTTGCTAGGGTTAGCTTGTGGACTTACCAAAACTATGGCTGAGACAAGTGCAGTGTGGGAAGGAGGTATGAATGGAAGTGGTAAATAAAATACTGGTCAGGCCACGTGTGGACTAAACTAAGTATCAGATTCTGACTTAAAACCTGCCACCAGACGTGGCTTAATTATCTCTTGCCACTCATTGTAGAGTTTTGATATGAGTCTGCAAGCAATTGGTTTATTATGGTCTCTGTGCAGTCAAACTTCTCCCCAGCACTAGCACCACGGCCTCAGTTCCACCCCAGATCATCAGACATTAGGTTCTCATAAGGAGCAACCTAAATCCCTCACATGCACGGCTGCAGTAGGGTTCATGCTCCTATGAGAATAATGCTAATTCAATGGGAGGCAGAGCTCAGGTGGTGATGCCAGCAAAGGTAAGTGGCTGTAAATACAGAGGAAGCTTCCCTTGTTCACCCAGCACTCACCTCCTGCGGTGCAGGCTGATGCCACAACCGTAAGGGGTGGGGACTGCAGAAGTAGAGTATGCCTCCTTGAATGAAACAGTGGCCTTTAGGTTGAAGACACAGCCAGCTAAAGTAGACCTTTAAGCAGGGAGCTAGAGTAATAAATATCGTGATCTCCGTGTATGTGTCTGGCTGGCTCTCTCTCTCTCTTTCTGGTATCCTCTCTGGAAGGGGTCCGTTCATAAACCCACTGACGTGGTCCAGACATGTGAATCACCTTTAACAGAGAGTGAAGAGAAAGGCAAAGAATAGACCCAAAAGATAATGAAAGCTATCCAAGACTCAGAACAATAAGAAAATTTTTAAAATGAAGAAGTAGACATAATCCTGTTAGTTGTCAAGAAGAAAGTTGTAAAAAGAGTTAACAATAGTTGGCCTTGTGACGTGAAAACTGGAAACAGAGAGACACAGTGTTGGGAACTATTTTTTTTTTTAGTACTATAAACCTGCAGAACTGTTTGACTTTTATATTACATACAACTTTGATAAAAAATAATTGTAAGTATTCTTTGAATTTTGAAGGAGAAAATCACTGATGACCTTTTGCCATGCAATTTTAGTTAAAAGATGGGAATTGAGGTCAGAGTATAACGGATTTAAAAAAGAGAAGCTGAGATGAATAAGAAATGAGTGCTAAAAGACAGCCAAATTTTGCTAATCCCGTGCTTAATTAATGTCTCTAATAGCTGGTCTATTAGTTTGGCTAGGTGACAGAAATGCTGCATGTGATCCATGTTTTAATGAGCTCTGCGTGTTGTACACTTCATAGGGCCTGCATTTGTACTCCACGTATCCAGTATGTACATGCAGAGTTTCAGGATTCAGTTTTAGGATTTAATTATTATAATAGTTTCTGGCTATTATTTTTCACCCTGTCCCCAAAATACCATCACGCCTCTGACACTTGCCCTCCCTGCTGTATTTCCTTTGTGCATCTTCCAAACTCAAATTCAAAGTTTGGACAATCTTTGACCTCCTCTTTCACCTCTAAGCAAATGTGATACATTCTATCTACTAAACGTGATTTAATTTTTTTTAATAATTTTATTGAATCATAATTATGTACATTGGTGCAATCACAGGGGACGATTCATATACATTCAGAAATATTTTGATCATACTGTTACAGATATCCTTCATGGCATTTCCTTGATCACTATATAAAGACATTAATACTCTACCTTTAATAAGTTTCGCCAGTACCCTGCTAAGATGCACCGTAGGGATTAGGTTTTAACGTATGAATTGGGAGGGAGGATTTAGGCAAGAGAATTGCTTAAGCCCAAGAGTTTGATGTTGCTGTGAGCTGTGCCACGCACTCTACTGAAGGGGCGAGATATAGTGAGACTCTGTCTCAAAACAAACAAACAAAAAGAATGCTGGCCCTGGTCCCCACTACGCTCTCATTCATTTGCCTTGAATCTTAATCGCCTCACACAGTCCCTCACACACAGCAGGCACTCAAATATTTGTTGGTTGATATCAACATAGAAGAAAAATAAGCCTATTTTTTTTTTCTGTTGTGGCATTAGAGGCAGGAGGTATATATTATCATGGTTTGCTTTTGTATTTGTGTAGAAAAGAAAACTCCTAAACCTTTACACAGGGAAAGACCATTGAGACAAGACAACTATTCAGCAAGAATGGATTTGAACTCATAGTCTGCCCCCCAGTCTTCACACAACACAGAGTATGTGGCCCATTGGTACCCCCCCACCCCTTGCTCGTTCATACACTTTGGTTGATTCAGTCTTTTTTTTTTTTTTTTTTAATACAATGACCAGTTGGCATTCATTAGTGTAGTTACAATTTGTCACTGTAGGAAAAGTAGTAGAGGAACCAAGACTCTTTGAGACAGAATCTTACTTGGTCACCCTTGGTAGAGTGCTGTGACGTCTTATCTCACAGCAACCTCAAACTCTCGTGTTTAAGTGAGTCTCTTGCTTCAGCCGCCCAAGTAGCTGGGACTCCTGGTTGGGCGCCTGCCACAATGCCCAGTTAATTTTTTGATACTGGGTCTTTTTTTTTTTTTTTTTTTTTTCTTTTGAGACAGAGCCTCAAGCTGTCACCCTGGATAGAGTGCTGTGGCATCATAGCTCACAGCAACCTCCAATTCCTGGGCTCAAGCGAGTCTCTTGCCTCCGCCTCCCAAGTAGCTGGGACTACAGGCGCCTGCCACAGCGCCTGGCCATTTTTTGGTTGCAGCCGTCATGGTTGTTTGGCAGGCCCAGGCTGGATTCGAACCTGCCAGCTCAGGTGTATGTGGCTGGCGCCTTAGCCCGTTGAGCCACAGGCGCTGAGCCTTGAGACTGGGTCTTGCTCTTGCTCAGACTGGTCTCGAACCTATAAGCTCAGGGCAATCCACCTGCCTTGGCCTCCCAAGACCTGGGATTACAGGCATAAGCCACCACGCCCAGCCCTGATTCATTCCTTTGGAATTCAAAGCCCTGGCCAGGTGCAGTGGCTCACTCCTATAATCCGAGCAATCTGGGAGTCTGAGGTGGGAGGATCGCTTGAGCTTGGCTTGATTTATTTTCCTACCTTAGTTTCTCAGTCTACAAAATGAAGCCTAGGCCTCAAATATATAGAAAATAAGCAAGCATAGTACATAGAACTTTTTTTCCTGATTGATACTGTCTCTGCATACATAATGTATTTTCTTTCAACAAGCATATTCGCGGTCATAGCCATAACATAGCTGTTAAAATCAGGAAGTTAGGCTGGGTGTGGTGGCTCACGTCTGTAAACCCAGCACTTTGGGAGGCTGAAGAGCGAGGATCACTTGAGCCAGGAGTTTGGGTTTGCAGTGAGCTGTTGATGACCCCACAGCACTCCAGCCTGGCCACAAAGTGAGATTCTGTCTCAAAAAAAAAAAAAAAGGTCATGGCTCAGCACCTGTGGCTCAACGGGCTAAGGCGCCAGCCACGTACACCTGAGCTGGCAGGTTCGAATCCAGCCCAGGCCCACCAAACAATAATGAGGGCTGCAACCAAAAAATGGCCGGGCGTTGTGGCAGGTGCCAGTAGTCCCAGCTACTTGGAGGCAGAGGCAGGAGACTCACTTGAGCCCAGGAATTGGAGGTTGCTATGAGCTGTAATGCCACAGCACTCTATCCAGGGTGACAGCTTGAGGCTCTGTCTCAAAAAAAAAAAAAAAAAGTCAGGAAGCTAACATTGGATCCATCATGATCATCCCATCTACTTGGGCCTCAATTAAGTTTCATCATTTGCCCCAGTAATGCTCTCCATGGCAAAAGGCTCCAATTCAGAATCACCCATTCCTTTTACTTGTCCATTCTGTTTAGTTTTAGTCTGGACAGAGCCATAGTCTTTCCTTGACTTTTGTGACCTTGCTACTCTTTGAGATTAGAGGCCAGCTGTTTTATAGATTGTCCTTCAGCTTGAATTTATTTGAGGTTTCCTGGTGATTGGATTCAGGTTAGGCAGTTTGATAGAAACATAATAGAACTGATGCCATGTTCTTCTAATTGCATCCTATCAGGTGACTTGCAGATTCCTTCTGTCCCGTTATTGATGGACAGCGATTCCATGGCTATTCAGTTTGATCACTTGATTCAGATGGTGTCTACCTGGCTTCTCCGCAGTAAAATGTCGGTCTGTCTTCATCATTAAAAAATCTTTTGTGGGCGGCTCCTGTGGCTCAGCGAGTAGGGCGCCGGCCCCATATACCGAAGGTGGCGGGTTCAAGCCCGGCCTCGGCCAAACTGCAAAACAAAAAAATAGCCGGGCGCTGTGGCAGGCACGTGTAGTCCCAGCTACTCGGGAGGCTGAGGCAAGAGAATTGCTTAAGCCCAAGAGCTGGAGGTTGCTGTGAGCAGTGTGATGCCACGGCACTCTACCCAGGGCGATAAAGTGAGACTCTGTCTCTA
>CAUYON010083531.1:0-22266 GCA_963573935.1 Arctocebus calabarensis
TTCTCTTGCCTCAGCCTCCCGAGTAGCTGGGACTACAGGCGCCCGCCACAGCGCCCAGCTATTTTTTTGTTTTGCAGTTCGGCCAAGGCCGGGCTTGAACCCGCCACCTTCGGTATATGGGGCCGGCGCCCTACTTGCTGAACCACAGGAGCTGCCCCGCTCTCTATTATTAAATCTGTATTTAGGTTGCAGTGATTCAGTTGTGTAGGTACAGTTATACTGCAACAAATATCTTGTGTTGTCTTTGTAAATACAAGAATTAAAAGTAGAGTATAGAGTTTGTCTTAGTCAGCTTGGGCTGCAATAACAAAACACCATAGACTGGGGGTCTTAAATAACAGACATTTCTTTCTAACAGTTCTTGAGGCTGGGAAGTCCAAGATCAGGGTGTCGACTGATTTAGTTCCAAGTGAGGGCTCTCTTCCTGTCTTCCAGACAGCCACCTTCTCACTGTGTCCTCACATGGGGGTGGGGAGGAAGCAAGCTCTCTGGTATCTCTTCCTATAAAGGCACAAATCCCATCATGAGGACCCTATCCTCATGAACTAATCTAAACCTGATCACTTCCCAAAGGGCCTACTGTTGACTGCCACCACGTTAGGGGTAGTGCTTCAACATAAAAATCTTAGAGAGGGATACAATTCAGTCTGTAGCAGTGGTGAACCCCTCATGCTTCAGAAGCATTTGGACCTACACTGGAATCTTACCTCAACCACATGATATTTGCGAGCTATTGGGCAAGTTGATTAATTACCCTCTCAGACATTTCATCTGTAAAATGAGGGTAAAACTAAGTACCAGAGAAGAGTCATTGAGAAAGCTATCTAGGACAAATGAAGATCAAGTGCTAGACATGAGTACAAGGCTGAAAGCACAAGCCCAGGAAATGGTATCATGGTAGCCCGTCTCTAAGACGCCCCCATCATGCCTACCTGTTCCTACTTGGGCCTGTTGCTATTGACTGAATGTGTCCCCTCAAAATTCATATGTTAAAATCATATCAGGAGGTAGGGAGTTACTTAGGCCATGGAGGTGGAACCCTCCTGAATGATATCAGTGGCCTTCTTAAAGAGGCCCCAGAAAGCTCATTTGTCTCTTTCACTGCACAAGGACTCAGAAGGCTGAGTGAAAATGGCTGCTTAGCAGGCAAGAATCTGCTAAGGCCTTGATCTTAGAATTCCCAGCTTTCAGAACCATGAAAGGTAAATTTCTGTCGTTTATAAGGCAGCTGGTCTGTGATACTCCATGATAGCAGTCCAGGTGAACTAAGATACCCATAATGCTTGCCCCTCACAGCGACTAGAGCTGACCTGTGATCTCAATAAGACATTGTAGAAATGATAGTGGGACCAGGTCATAAAAATGACCGTGGGTCTTTCCTGTCCTCTCTTGGATCACTTGCTCTAGAGGAAGCTCCCATGTGGTGAGAACACTGAAATAGTCCTGCGCAGAGGTCCACACATGTGGTAAGGAACTGAGGCCTCCTGCCAACAGCCAGCACTGACCTACCCAGCACCTGAGTGAGCCACTTTTGAAGCTGCTGTTCCATCCCTGGTCAAGCTGTCACATCAGCACAGCCTCAGTCAACATCTTGACTGCAACCTGCTGAGAGATCCTGAACCAGAACCACCCAGGCAAGCCGCTCCTGAATTCCTGCCCTCTGAATGTTAATAAATGTTAATAAATGTTTATTGTTACTGTAAGCTGCTAAGTCATGGGGTAATTTGTTACTCAGAAATAGGTAACGAACACAGCCATGGTTGCTGCTGCAGTGATTGCTACTCTGAGAGCCCCATGGGAGACTAAAATGATACTGGGGGTCAAAATTGTGCCCGTTCAAGTACTTTCCTGCTGCAATGTCTTTCCTGCTGCAATGTCCTGCAAATTCATTTTACCATATGAACATTACAGGGTTAAGTGACCTCCACGGTCATTTCCTCAACTATGTGGGAGCATGTATGGCAAATGAGATGTCTGTTTTCTATCTGAGAGAATGTTTCTGAAAATCGTCCATTTAGAGTCTCCAGGACCCAACCTGGGACAGGATCAAAACAAAATCAAGAGTTTGACTGATCTTAAGCTGCTTTGGGAATTGAAAATAAAAAATGGAAGAAGTCATTTGAATTAAAAGTAGAAAAATGTCAGATGTAGCGGTGGTCTAGAATCAGTGCGGCAGCCTGGGACACCAAGAGAGAGGCCATGCAGGCAGTACCGGGCCCAGGGGGCTGCTGTCCAGCTCTCCTGTCACCAAATGCTCTGCTCAGGTAAGGCCCCTTCTGTGACATCCTCCGCTGTGCACACATGTGCATGCGTGTGCACAGACACATTCAGATCTGCAGAAAACACTTTTTTTTTTTATTGTTGGGGATTCATTGAGGGTACAAGAAACCATGTTACACTGATTGCATTTGTTGGGTAAAGTCCCTCTTACAATCGTGTTTTGCCCCCCAAAGGTGTGGCACACACCAAGACCCCACCCCCCTCGCTCCTTCCCTCTCTCTCTGCAGAAAACACTTTCATTACTCAAGTGATCTGTATGAAAGAGCAAGCCCATAGCCACAGAGACCACTGTGGAACTTATAACTCAGTCTCGATATTCGAGCTGATGTTTATATAACTGACTTTATTTTCTTGTTTTATTTAGAAGATAACATACTTGCTTTATTAAACATCCAATTCCAAAGAGAATTAATGTCATTCCTAAGGATGATGTAAATCAAAACAACTTTTGCCTAAGATATCAAATAACTGATGTAAAAACATAGTTTTCTCTTGGCATATTTAGATATAAATTACGCATGGTGGCTTACCAAACTAAATATTTTTATTTTTATCTTTTTATTAAATCATAGCTGTGTACATTAGTGTAATCATGGGGTACAATGTGCTGGTTTCATATACAATATGAAATATTTTCTTTATTTTTATTTTTATATTTTTGTGGGTTTTGGCTGGGGCTGGGTTTGAACCTGCCACCTCCAGCATATGGGGCTGGCGCCCTACTCGTTTGAGCCACAGGCACCGCCCAATCTGAAATATTTTCATCAAACTGTTTAACATAGCCTTCATGGCATTTTCTTAGCTACTGTATGAAGACATTTGTATTCTGCATTTAGTAGGTTTCATGTACCCTTCTAAGATGCACCGTACATGTGATCCCACCAATTACCCTCCTTCCACCCATCCTCTCCCTTCCCTTCCCCTCCCTTGTCCCTTTCCCCATATTCTTGTGCTATAATTGGGTTACAGCCTTCACAGTAGGGCTGAGTACATTGGATACTTTTTCTTCCATTCTTGAGATACTTTGCTAAGAAGAATATGTTCCAGCTCCTTCCATGTAAACATGAAAGAGGTAAAGTCTCCATCTTTCTTTAAAGCTGCATAATATTTCATGGTATACATGTACCACAATTTATTAATACATTCGTGGGTTGATGGGCGCTTGGGCTTCTTCCATGACTTAGCAATTATGAATTGGGCTGCAATAAACATTCTGGTATAGATGTCTTTGTTATAATGTGATGTTTGGTCTTCTGGGTATATACCTAGTAAAGGAATTATAGGATCAAAAGGCAGGTCTATTTTTAAATCTCTGAGTATTCTCCAAACATCCTTCCAAAAGGAACGTATTTACCAAACTAAATCTTAAAGTGCATATTGTCCAGATAGTCTTTTAAAGTAGGGTTTCAGGAATGCTGGAGGAAAAAGCACCAGGAAATTCCTCAGCTCTAGGATGTGTTCTAATTCTTGTGGGTTGCTATTCCTAGATCCCAGGCTTCCAGGGAGCCAGACTTTCTTATCTGGGACTTGTCACCTCCTATGAAGGGAGGCTTCCAGAATGAACGATAAAGCAGTAGAATTCTAGAAAGTTCTCAAGGAAGTCTGAGCTTTAGAAAGGAGGCCTGAGTGACAGAGCAGTGCGGACAGCATATGAGAGTACATGCACTGGTGAGAATTCAGAGCAACAGCAGCAGAGACCAAACAATACAGTCACGGGGAGACTAAGGAGGGAGACTGAGTCCCCAGCCGTGAAGGCCGGGGACAGCTTATGGCAGAGAGTAAGACTGAGACACCAGTCTCTCCTGGTCAGGTGCTGATTGTAAAACAAACTGTATACCGGGATTTTTAATGAGTTCTTTGTGTTTAACCGATCAGAACATTTAGTTCACATATTTGACAAATGTTTACTGTCTTTTTTTGTGTGCCTGGCACAAGAAATGAGATGTAAGAATGGATTGCATCCTTGCAAGTCCCATGCCTAAGCTTGAGAATTCAGTTCCTAGGCATGAGACTCACAAGAGCGAATAAAGCACAGTGTATAATAAGGGGCTCACATTCTGGTTGGAGAGAAAACTCATGCACCACTATCTGCGCTCCAGGATGGGAAGTGTGTGCAGGCACATACAAGGAGCAGAGCAGTGAAATGACCCAGCGAGTTCAGAGAAGTGTTTAGGCCAAACCATACAGAGGAGAGACAAACCTGACTTCACTGGTGTCCAGACACTAATGTTGTCACGGGTCTGCAGGGAGGCATGGTGGGCAGGAGTGCAGAAAGGGGAGCACGCTTCCACCTTGAAGAAGGCTGAAGGATGATGGAGAGGGTGCCCTGCGGGCCAAGTAGAGAAGCATCATCTGCCAGAAATGCCGCTGTGACGGCACAGGAGACGAGGCCAAGAACTACCATTTACCAGCTCTCCAAGGACAATAACCTAGGTAATGCAAAACAATCTGCAGGGTGGAAAAGGAAGAATGACTGGATAGATCTAGTACTAACATAATCTCAACCCAACATCCACCAAGGACAGCTTAAACGGGAAGACTAGGAGTTAGTCTGGATCATGAACGCAGAGGCAAAACACACAAAATAAGATGTAACAAACAAATTCCAAAAAGATATTTTTAGAAAGCTATCATGACCAAGTGGGTAAAACAAAGTGGTTTTACAGCAGGAAAAAACAGAACAGCTCCCCCCATCCCCCGCCTGGCTCGGCACCTGTAGCTCAGCGGCTGGGGTGCCTAGGGCTGGCAGGTTCGAACCCACCCCAGGCCAATGGCAACTAGACCAAAAAAATAGCTGGGCATTGTGGTGGGTGCCTGTAGTCCCAGCTACTTGAGAGGCTGTGGTTAAGAGAATCGCTTAAGCCCAAGAGTTGGAGGTTGCTGTGAGCTGAGATGCCACGGCACTCTACCGAGGATGATATAGTGAGATTCTGTCTCAAAAAAAACAAAAACAAAAACCAACCTGATTGATTGCATATCTGTACCTACTTCCACCTCCACCTCGCCTCTCTCATCTCTATCTCACCTCATTTCTAAGACCCCAAGGAAAGGACAGTAAGAGAGACAGAAGAAAATGAACATACAACAAGTAGTGAAGAGACCCGGGTCTGGGCTACCGCCTACGAGGAGAGTGTAAACATTTCTGGGAGACACAGCAAATGCAAGTGTGTTGACAGGTGACATCGCGTGGAGTAAACCACAGCCCAGAATATGCACTGAAGGGGGCTGGGAAGTGGGGAATGCAGGAATCACTTTTTCTGGCAACCCCCAGGAGGAAGCTCTGGGCTTGGGGCCAACAGGCTTTAGAGGCAGAACAAGGAAAGGAGCCGAGCACCAGAGCACCAGGGACACACTGGAAGGCTGCCCAGGAGACCACAGCACCGGCTCTGCAGCCCTGCCTGCCCTGGGCATTTACTTCTGGGCCCCAAACTGGAGGGTTCTTCTAAAGAGAAATTCCGTGAACTCCCTCGGGACAGTCCTGGCTGCAAGGGCGAGCGGCTGTGCACAAACTCTCCCTAAAGCACGTTTCTGTAGTTGGCCGGTCCCACCCAGGAAAACACAGGGGCCCAGGCAGACTCCCCACTCTGTGCTCAACCCGGAGCACCCAGAATGAGCAGCCCAGGACTTTATCCTGAAATATAGACGTGCAAGACACCGCGCTGGGGGAGTCATGTCCCACACTGAAGCAACAAGAAGTTAAGGTTCAAGATCAGGTACGGAAGCATAAAGGTAACTACAGAAGGACGGCCGTGGTCTGAGTACGTCCCCTGACATGAACGTGCTGAAACTTACTCACGATGTGACGGTTTTGAGAGGCATGGCCTTTAGGAGGTGATTAAAGCGTGATGGTGGGAGCCCACATGGACTAGTGACCTTATAATAAAGGCTTGAGCGGGCAAGATTTCCCCTTCCCTCCCTACCACCCTGTGAGAACAGTGTTATCCCTCCCAAGGATGAAGCAGCCAAGTCCCATCTTGGAAGCAGGGATCAGGCCCTCACCACACAGGGCCTGTGCCCTGATCCTGGACTTCAGAATTGTGAGAAATAAATTACTCTTGTTCCATCCATTTGAGATGTTAAAAAGAGTTTATGAAAGACAAAAAAGTTTTTTGTTGTTGCTTATAAATTATCCAGTCTGTGGCATTTTGTTATAGCAACATAAACAGCTAAGACAACAACTAAACATAATACTTATTAAAATTGGAAGAGGCATACAGGAGAGTGTGAATGAACACTTTGCACACCAGAGACTCAAAAGATACACCTAAAGTTAATGTGCAAAGAGAGCAATGTACGTATCTTATTTAGGGTTGAGAGACTTACCACCCAAGTCTAAAAGAGAATTGATAAGAGGCTGCCTTGTCGTGGGTAGTTCTTCTCTGCTTCCCCACTTGTTTTTTCACCATGACAGCTACAATTTCAATAAAAACTAAAAATAAAGGGAAGAAAAGCTTCCCTAGAGACCATCATTGTGCTTTTCTACTTCCCAAATGGAATTCAAAGACACAGACTTAGAAGAATTCTGGGGTGAGCATTCAGGCATTTTTGTTGAAGAGGCGATTTTTCTCTGTGGAGTTTTCATAAACTCAAGTTTGGCACTATTTGTTTTTAATGTTAAATAATTTTGGCTTATGTATGTGAGCGTGTTTGTGAGTGTGTTTACTTATATTCCTTCCTAGGGTCTTGGGTTTTTTTTTTAACACTTGATGACCATTTTTCTGGGTCCGTGGGTCCTAGTTGAGATTTTCAGCATCAATAGTCTTTCTGGGCACAGCTTGCATTATGTTTATATATTATATATTATTATATATATGCATTATGTATATATATTATATATTATTATATATATGGCTAGCATTTTCAGGTGCACTACCCAAGAAACTGTGAGAGCAGAGAACTAGCCTTAAACGATTTTTTGTTGTTGTTGAAAGAAGATTTCAAAAGGGCACTGGAGTACCCAGCCATTTTGGAATCATCTTGTATTTCACTCTCTTCCTAGACGTAATACATCTCTCATTTCTAGTATTTCCTTCCCCTGATACAGTTGTAAAAGCTTCATTTATTCCCTTCACTACTCTGGCAGCATAAGTTTCTTCCTTTGTTCCCTCTGCCCTTATCAGCCTTTCATGTTTGTGCTTAATCTGAAGGTTCCCAGAAATATAGTTTTCAGAGAGGAAATGTAACTAAAATCTTATCAGTCAATTCCCAAGTGTTCAGAAGGGTCCCAGACTTTGGTAGGTGGTTACCTTTTGATTTCGTGACCCCAGGTTTGTTGAAACACACCTGATCTGCTTGTTCCAGAATCTTTAATGAATTTAGGAACAAGATTTTTCTTTCGTTGTCTCTTTCTCTACAGGTTTACCTATTATCCTCATTTCTTTTAGCAGGTTCTTGGTTTTATAGCAGCAGTGTGGGATCTCTGTAAATGGACATGGCCCTCACCTTGAACTTGTTTGTTAAGTTTGCTCTGGACTGAGAGCCAACTCTGTCGGCCCCATCACACAGGAATTCTGTACTGGAAACAAACAATCCCTGAATTGTTGGTACTTAGACTCAGGGAAATACAATGCAAGAGTTGTTCTGTGCATGCCCCAGGCTGGCCCACTGCTGAGCCGTGCCCTGAGGGACTCAGCCTCTGCTGCAAAATTGCTCAGCTGAAGTACAAGGAAGGACGGGAAACCCAAAAGTCTCTCACAAGTCCCACCAACTTCAATGGTGGAACAGTTTACATTTTCATCTAATCTTCCTTGGGCTGCCCAGATAAAGTACCACAGATTGGGTGGCTTAAACAACAGATATTTATTTCTCACAGTTCTGGAAGCCAGAAGCCCAAGACCAAGGTGCCATCAGGCTTGGTTTATCCTGAGGCCTCTGCCCTTGGCTTGAGGGAGGCTGCCTTCAACTGTGTCTTTAGTGGTCTCCCCTCCACAGGTGCCTGTGCCCTTATCTCTTCCAGGGCCGCCAACTAGATGGGATTAAGGCCCACCCTGCAGCCTCACTCTAACTTCATCATTTTTAAAAGGCCCTATCTCTGAATACAATCACATTCAGAGGGACTAGAGGATAGAGCTTTGACATGTGATTTTTTTTTTTTTTTGAGACACAGTCTCACTTTGTCACCCTTGGTAGAGTGCTGTGGTGTTGTAGCTCACAGCAACCTTAAACTCTTGGGCTCAAGTGATTCTCTTGCCTCAGCCTCTTGAGTAGCTGGGACTACAGGTGCCTGCCACAACACCTGGCTATTTTTTTTTTAGAGATGAGGTCTTGCTCTGGTCTTGAACCTGTGAGCTCAGGCAACCCACCTGCCTCAGCCTCCCAAGTGCTAGGATTACAGGCGTGAGCCACTGCACCTGCCTCAACATATGAATTTTAGAGGAACATGGTTCAGCCCATGGCAGGCAGCTGTCACTTTTTTATGTTTCTATCCTTTTCTCCATTTTTGTTCATTTACAATACTTTCTCTGTAGGCTCATTTTAGCTATTTCATATACCGCTCTTTTCTTTTCTCACACATTCAACATCTGCTTATCAAGTTTCCACAAGGCCCTCTCACCCTGTGGTCGGTGTTGAAGATGTTGGGAGAACTCTTGCCACTGAGCAGAAATTGATGTGTGAGATAGCTGTAAGAAGCCAGGAGGAACTGTAAGGCACGTGTGAATAGAGGTTAAGACCAAGTGACTCCTTCTGCCTGGGAGCAAACGTGTCTGAGAGGAAAAGATGACAATTAGGAAGCTCTTAAAATAGGGCAGCGCCTGTGGCTCAGTGGGTCATTGACAGCCCCATATACCGAGGGTGGCGGGTTTGAACCCGGCCTCGGCCAAACTGCAACAAAAGAATAGCTGGGCATTCTGGTGGGCGCCTGTAGTCCCAGCTACTTGGGAGACTGAGGCAAGAGAATCGCTTATGACCAGAAGTTGGAGGTTGCTGTGAGCTATGACACTACAGCACTCTATGGAGGACAATAAAGTGAGACTCTGTCTCTAAAAAAAAAAGAAAGAAGGAAAAGAAAAGAAGCTCAATTCATCAAGCAGAGAAAACTGAGATAATATCATTCTAGAAAAGAGAAATAAAACAGTACAAAGTACAGAAGTGTAAAAAGATTTGGCGTGGCCTCAGGCTGTCAGCTGGGGGAGTGAGTGGGAACCAAGTTGGACAACTAGTTTGCAGCTAGGCTAAGAAATCAGGACGTTATCCACAGCAAGTCAACTGATATTTTAAAACATGAACTAGCTACTAAGTTAGTATATTAAAATTGATGTGCACCTACCACATGGAAAGCCCTGTTCTTATATTCTTTAGGCATATCCTCAGTTAATTTTGCCTTGTTAATTAGACTCAGCTCAGCAAAGGCAGGACCTTTAACCGATGTTTTATTTGCATCTATGTCCCTGTCATTGTCTCTCTAAGTGAATGAGTAAATGAGACCTGGGTCTGGGCAGGTCTCATTTAGTTTTCCCCCCAAAGTCTGCTTTCACTGTGTTTAAAGCAGTGGTTCTCAACCTTCCTAACACTGCGACCCTTTCATACAGTTCCTCATGTTGTGGTGACCTCCAACCATAAAATTATTTTCATTGCTACTTCATACTGTAATTTTTGCAACTCTTAGGAATCGTAATGTAAATATCTGATATGCAGGATGGCCTTAGGCAACCCGTGAAAGGGTCGTTTGACCCCCAAAGGGGTTGAGACCCACAGGTTGAGAACCACTGCTTTAAGGTGTTTTGTGAAGATCAAGATAGTTGCATATGTGTGTATATGTAAAATATTTTCCTTACAGATATATTTAGGGGAAAGTGTTCTAAGGACTGGTAGCTTTATGCTTGCTTTGAAAATTTTTGAATCAAATCGGGTGGGCTAGATCGATTCATCAGTTAATAGACTGATGGAACCAGGGTCCCTTTAAATTACAACAAAGAGAAGAAATCATCGGATCTTTCTGTTAAACACCACTCTTCCCTTAAATAGATCCCATCCTATCTTTGCATTGTTAAATGAAACTGAACTGCTCACCCCAAGGTGACCTTTCCTTCCTGGAGTTTTCTCACTGTGTGTATATGTGGTGACCAGACTGTCAAGGACTTCCTAAAACCTGTTATCTATTTTTCTCTAATACTTTCACAGAAGTAATTTAATTTGTGAAATCACTAGAAACACATTTCTATCTCCTGTGCCCCTTGGTGCTTAGTGTACAGAAAATAGCAACAGTAAACAGTCTGTTGTGCCGCTTTGTGTATAATTAGCTCATTTAGTTCTTCTTCTTTCTTTCTTTCTTTCTTTTTTTTTTTTTTGAGACCGAGTATCACTTTGTCACCCTTGGTAGAGTGCCATGACATCACAGCTCATAGGAACCTCAAGCTCTTGGGGTCAAGCTATTCTCTTGCCTCAGCCTCCCAAGTAGCTGGTACTACAGGCGCCTGCCACAATACCTGGCTATTTTTGTTGTTGTAGTTGTCATTGTTGTTTAGCAGGCCTGGGCTGAGTTCGAATTCACCTGCCTCAATGTATGTGGCCAGCGCCCTAACTCCTGGGCTATGGGCCCCGAGCCTCATTTAGTTCTTCTAATAATTTTTAGCCATTATTACTTTTATTTTCACTATGTGAAACTGAGGGACAAAGAGGTCAGGTAACTCGCTCCGAGAGCCCTGACGTGTGGCTGGGCTGTGAGCCTGCACTCCCTGGCTGTAGCACCTGCCGTCTTCAGCACTATCACACTAGGGAAGAAGGCTTCCTGCATATTCATTTAGGAATATACAACACCTGAGCCCACCAGCGAGGGACAGGACTGGATCTTTCGCTGGACTCGCTCTCCTGCTTTTCCTGCTACAAGGAGAGAAGGCAGTGAAGTGCCGTGCCCAGCTCCAGAGCCGCCCTCCACCACCCTCCCCCTGCCTTTCTGCCCACCCCACCTCATCTTCGCCCCCCCAACCCATTTCACTTCTTGTCTGTCTTTCTCCCTTTCCTTATAATTCGAGACACCAAGTAAAAAAGACGATTCTTTTCATTGTTCATTAAATTTAGAATAAAATAACATGGGGTTATATATATTTTTTAAAAATACTTGCCCCAACACGATTGTAAGAGGGACTTCACCTAACAAATGCAATCAGTGTAACCTGGTTTCTTGTACCCTCAATGAATCCCCAACCATTAAAAAAAAAAAATACTTGCCCCTTAGAGTTATGCAAGAAAGTATTTCAAGTGCAATGGTAAGAATTTGCCTTTAAATACTCCAGCAGAACTAAATAAATACATAATAAAAAATATGAAATGAATGTACAGACACAACACTAACAAACTATAACACGGCTCTGTCCCCAGCTCTAGACTGGGGATGCTTCCATCACTAAGTGAGCCTGATGAAAATTCACCAACGAGCAAGAGCTTCTGGGGATGAAGAAGGAGGGTGGGGGTGAGGATGGGTATCAGACTAGATCAGCAAAGCTTTATGTGGCTGAGATGCAATAACATCAGAAAAGTTCTTGACTAACCAGGTCATAGCTCACATGTATATCAGAAGCCAATTCCTATTGTAATTCTACTTACAAAAATGACTTAATTTGCACGAAGTCCTTTACAGGGGATCATACGTTTCAGAAAACCAGCATCCTGAGAGGCACACATGGGTTGTGCTTTGACAGGACCCGTGACACAGAAGAGACACCCTCCCTGCAAGTGTAGGAGGAGCCTGGGAGGCCACAGGGTGCCCGACCATCACATTGTCACTATTATTAGCCTGTGCTTGTTTGCACTGCAAACATGATAATAAAACTAGCTCCTAAAAACTGCCTTGTGATTTTTTTTTAATATGTTAAAACTTTCTGTAAATATTCAATAGCGTAAACAGAGTGCTTAAAAGTGTATGCTTGTGGGGGTGGGGGAACTGGAGTTTTGGCTTCTACCCAATTAGATAGACAGATCAATTTTGATTCTATCCAGGATAGTTGGACTCTGGAAGAAAGACTCTTTGTTAAAGCGATGGGTTGTAAGAAAGGGGGAGGATGCCGTTTTGGAATAAAAATCCCAGTGATGGGCTGCGGATATGCTGATGCAGAATCAGGCTGAGAGGGAGGCCCACTGCCTGTGTGTTTTTTAATAAAGCAGGATTGCTTAAGGCCACTGAAATTAGAAAGGGTAAGGAAGGCAAAGTGAGTAATCACTGGAAAGTGCTGGAATCAGCCCTCCTTAGCCGGGAAGTGACACCTCCGACCTGTAGCAGGGTCATGGAAGGTCACACCTTTTGTTATTTTTTGTTATTTTTCCCCCACAGAAGTAACCAAATGGTGGTTCTGAACACTGCTCTACAACGCTGAAATTGGACGAAAATTCTCTGCAAAGGGATATAGTGTTTAAGTGTGGGCTCTCCACAGGTAAACCCTATCTCATTTCCTCTCTTGTCTTCCCTCTCTTCTTTCCCTGCCACTGGAAAATAAAAGCTTTTGTCCAATTTTGATGGCACAATATATGCACGTAGATAGAGACACATGTAGTGTATCTGTATGTAATTATACACAGGGTGTCTAACTTCACCTGCAATTGTGCACCAACTTTATGGACACCCTGTATATTGATGTATAGTTATATGTGTATAATCTATTGTTTAAGTTCTATTGTGGTACTCTGGTTGGCTGTTTCGTACTATATCTGATAGACTAAAGAGCAACACTATTTGGCATTTTCAAATAATAAGTGTAAAGGCTAGACATAGGCAAAGAAAATAAAGGGACAGTCACATGGCTTAACATGTATGAAGTACGTGGGGAAGTCAATAACTACTCTGCATTTGTTCATTTCCCATTTTGACATTTCAAAACTACTTTCGAAAATGAAGTTCATTGCTCAATTCATGATTGCCAAGTCTTGGAAGAAGCCCAAGTGCTCTTTAACCCATAAATGGATTAATAAATTATAGTATATGTATACCATGGAATACTATGCAGCATTAAAAAAAGATGGAGACTGGGAAGCGCCCGTGGCTCAGTGGGCAGGGCATCGGCCCCACATACTGAGAGTGGCAGGTTCAAACCCGGCCCCAGCCAAACTACCACGAAAAATAGCTGGGCGTTTTGGCGGGTGCCTGTAGTCCCAGCTACTCGGAGGCTGAGGCAAGAGAATCAACTAAGCCCAAGAGCTGGAGGTTGCTGTGTGTGAGCTATGATACCACGAAACTCTACCGAGGGTGACAAAGTGAGACTCTGTCTCAAAAAAAAAAAAAAAAAAGATGGAGACTTTATCTCTTTTATGTTTACATGGATGAAGCTAGAATATATTCTTCTTAGTAAAGTATCCCAGGAATAGAAAAAAAATATCCAGTGTACTCAGTACTACTATAAAACCAATTTATAATCATTCACACTTTCATATGAGAGATGAATCACAACTATAGCCCAGGATGAAGGAAAGAAGGGGAGGAGGGTGGGAAGGCAGGAGGGTGTTTCAATAGAGAGAGGGTTTATGGTGGGACCACACCTATGCAGCATATTGGAAGGGTACAGGTCAAATCTATCAAGTATTGAACGCAAATGTCTTAATACTGTGATTAAGTAAATGAGGTGAAAGCTATGTTAGTTAGTAGGATGTAAGCACTCCAATTTGTACAAATAATCAACACATGGAATCCCACAAGGGCATAAATGTATTCATGATCTATGTGTATATGACTTAATAAAAAAATGAAATTAACGAGATTCTTCTGCCCTCATTATGCCTTACAAAATGTTTTAACGTGGCTCGGTGCCGGTAGCTCAAGTGGCTAAGGCGCCAGCCACGTACACCAGAGCTGGCAGGTTGGAATCCAACTCGGGCCGGCCAAACAACATGATGGCTGCAACCAACACATAGCTGGTTGAGGCTCCTGTGGCTTAAGCGGCTAAGGCACCAGCCACATACACCTGAGCTGGTGAGTTCGAATCCAGCCTGGGCCCACCAAACAACAATGATGGCTGCAACAAAAAAATAGCCGGGCGTTGTGGTGGGTGTATGTAGTCCCAGCTACTTGGAGGCAGAGGCAAGAGACTCGCTTGAGCCCAGGAGCTGTAGGTTGCTGTGAGCTGTGAGGCCACGGCACTCTACCCAGGGTGACAGCTTGAGGCTCTGTCTCAAAAAAAAAAAATGTTTTAACATATGAGATTTAGTATTTTCCATTTTACCTCATTAAAAATAGTTCCACTCATCTCTTCAACAGATGGTGCTAGGGAAACTGGAGATCCACATGCAAGAGAATGAAGTTGGGTTTTTACGTTATACCATATACAAAAACTACCTTAAGGTATATTAAAGACCTGAAACCAGAACTCGTAAAAGAAAACAGGGAAAAAGCTCCATGACGTTGGTTTCAGCAATGATTTCTCTTATATAACTTGGGAAGTATGAGCAACAAAAGCAAAAATAGACAAAAAGGAGTACAAAAACTACAAAACTTCTGTCCAGCAAAGGAAGAAATAAACATTATGAAGAGGCAACTTATGAAATAGGAGAAAATACTTGCAAGCCATGTAACTGACTAAGGGTTAATACCTAGAATGTGTAAAGAGCTACAAATCAACAAAACAAAGTAACAAAACAAGTACCAAACAAGTAACCAATTAAAAAAATGGGCAGAGCACTTGCCCCCAAATATGAAAATAGCCAACATCTACATGAAAAGGTGTCCAACATTATTATAGAGCAGCAAAATGCAAATGGAACAACAATAGGATATCACTCACAACCATCAGAATGACTACTCTCAAGAAAAACAAAACAGAAAATAACCAGTGCTGGGGAGGACGTGAAGAAATTGGAATCCTTGTGCACTGTTGGTGGGAATGTGAAATGGTGCAGTCACTATAGAAAACAATATGGAGATTTCCTCAAAAATCTAAAAATGGAATCATCATATGATGCAGCAATCCCACTTCTGGGTATATAGCTAAAAGAATTGAAAGTAGGTCTTGAGATATTTGCACACCCATGTTCACTGTGGTATTATTCAGAATAGCCCCAAGATGGAAGCAACCTAAGAGTCCCTTGATGGAGGGATGGGTAAAGAAAATGTGATACATATACACGATGGAATATGATATTTGAACTCTTGTTAAATACAACATGGTTGAAACTCGAGGATATCATACTAAGTGAAATCAGCCAGCTACAAGAAGATAAACACTGCACAATTCCACTTACATAAATTCATAGAGACAGAAAGTATAATGGTTAACAGTGGTTGGGGTGGGAGGAATGGGGAGTTGTTCAGTGGGTACAGAATTTCAGGTTTGCAAGATGCAAAGTTCCAGAGATCTCTTGCACAACAATGTGCATATGATCAACACTGTTAAAAATGGTTACGATGGAACTGGGCATGGTAGCTCATGCCTGTAATCCTAGTACTCTGGACGCCAATGCGGGTGGATTGCCTGAGCGCACAGGTTCCAGATCAGCCTGAGCCAGAGCAAGACCCCATCTCTAAAATGATAGCTGGGTGTTGTGGTGGGTGCCTGTAGTCCCAGCTACTTTGGAGGCTGAGACAAGAGAACCACTTGAGCCCAAGAGTTGGAGGTTGCTGTGAGCTATGACATCATAGCACTCTACCGAGGGCAACAAAGTGAGACTGTCTCAAAAAAAAAAAAGTGTTAGAGGATAATAACACCAGGCAATTTTTTTTCTTTGTCTTTTTTAGAGGATTGTTCACAAGTTTACAGTAGGGATATAAATGCTCAGAAAAAAAAAAAGAGGGTTTTAAATTAAAAATTGCATCAGATAAGGGTGGTGCCTATGGCTTAGTGGATAGGGCGCTGGCCCTATATACCAAGGGTGGTGGGGTGGAACCTGGCCCTGGTCCTGGCCAAACTGCAACAAAATAAAATAGCTGGGTGTAGTGGCAGGCGCCTGTAGTCCGAGCTACTTGGGAGGCTGAGGTAGGAGAATTGCCTAAACCCAAGAGCTGGAGGTTGCCGTGAGCTGTGAGCCACCTAGTGCAATAAAGTGAGACTCTATCTCTAAAAAACAAACAAACAAAAAGAACAACAAAGGTGTTAAGTGACAGGCAGCCTGGGAGGGAGGAGCTCAGGTGAAAGCAGAACCAGCCTAGTCTCCAGACACAAAGAGAAGCAGAACTGGGGAATTAGCCCCAACTTTGCTCAAATTAGTTCTGTGACTTTCGGAAACAGCTTCATCCTTCTCAGAGCCTCATTCCTTGTGAGTATTAAAGGGGGCGGACTTGAATCAATCATCTTCCTATGTCTGCCAGCAGAACAAATAGTTTACCTTGCAAGGCGAAAGTGAAAGGTAACAAGTTCTATTTCAAATAGTTGACAGTGAGTGAGAGCAAAAGGGAGAGGAGAGAGAACAAAGTCTTAGCAGTTAAAGACACGTGAGCTATTGAGAAGCAAATTCTTCTGAAAACTAAATGCCTAAGCTGCCAGCATGAGAAAATGAACAGCTATTTTTTCTCCTTTAGAGAGCTAGGTGGTACCTCTGAGCAAGCAGAGTGTAATCTTCTTAAATTTGAATGCAGTGGGGACTATAGATGCCACTTAGTGAAAAGATTCAGTAAGGAAATTTCAAGATCATAAGTCACAGAAATTAGCTTGTCAGAGGCACAATACCCTAAAGAGGTACTCCTGTTTTGTTTTTTTTTAAACCTTTTTTAAAATTATGAAACATGGGGAAGAGAAAGCCAGGAGAAAGAAAAATGCAGCTTAAAGGGTTATTATAAGGTGAACACGTGCGTCGTCAGCAGGCGAGTTGGCAGAGAAACTTTGCAGGCCTCTCCAGAAGCCTCCAGGCCCTGCACCAATCACAGCCCTTCCCCCCCGGGAGCCTTTGCCCTGACCCTTAGAGAACTCAGGGTCCTTGCTTTTCTCTTTCACTTTCCATCCAAGTGTCTATTTAGACATCATAGTTTAGTCTTGATGGTTTACAACTTCTGTCTCCCTGAATTTTCAGTTTCCTCCTCACCCTTTTCTTTTTCTCATAATTTATCTGTTAAAAATCCCTGGCCATTTGCTCCGCAGAATCCCTTCGAGTCTGGCTTTTTCTGATGGACTAGTCATCATACTGTTGGGCATATCACTCTGTCCTCTGTGCTTCCAGAGGCTGGACCAGAGGCTGGATCCAACTCACAGTGGCTCTCTTTGGGGAGACTGTCATGGTGCTGTGGTCACTCCTCAGGACACTCTTCTGTTTTCCACTCTGTGGTGCTGGCAGTCGTTGATGTCTGGACAGTGCTTTCTTTCTTTCTTTTTCTTTTTGAGACTCATTTTGTTGCCCTCAATAGAGTGCTGTGGCATCGTAGCTTATAACAACCTGAAACTCTTGGGCTCAAGTGAGCCTCTTGCCTCAGCCTCCTGATTAGCTGGGACTATAGGTGCCTGCCACAACGCCTGGCTAGTTTTTAGAGGCAGGGCCTCACTTTTGCTCAGGCAGGTATTGAACTCCTGAGCTCAAACAATCCACCTGCCTCGGCCCCCCAGAGTGCTAGGATTACAGGTCAAAACCACCACACCTGGACTATTTTTCCTGTATTTTTAAAAAGATAGATGGTTGGGGCCCACTCCAGAGTTACTGTTCTGAAGCTCTGCGGTTAGAGCCCAGGAATTTATATTTTTAACAAAATCCTTATGTGATTTCTGTGCCCATCAATGTTTCTGAGGACATGTTCATGTGCCTCGTCTCTGTATTTAGGATGGCTGCTTTGGGTAGACGATGACACCGGTGTAGACACAGTGTCTGAGCCTTGTGCCGGGGTGGATATTTGGGAGACCTGGGGACCTGTATTGATTCATTTGTCCTTTTTACTATTACTATAGATAGAACAGCTCCAGCTTTCATTCTAGGTGATTCTAGATTCGCCCTTAATTTTTGCCATGAGGCAAGTACAGCAAAAAATAGTTTTTTCTAGCCTAGGAAGACAAGTTTTTTTAAGCACTTAAAAAATTACAGAGAAGTTAACATTTTCATAGGAAAGGTCAGTCAAGAGTTATAAAAATAAGGCTGGGTGCAATGGCTAGATGCCTGTAATCCTAGCCCTTGGGGGGCCGAGTTAGGTGGATGGCCTGAGAGCACAAGTTCAAGACCAGCCTGAGCAAAAGCAAGACTCCATTTCTAAAAATAGCTGGGTATTGTGGTGAGCACCTGTAGTCCCAGCTACTCAGGAGGCTGAGACAAGAGGATTGCTTGAGCCCAAGAGTTTGAGGTTGCTGTGAGCTGTGCTGCCACGAAATTCTACTGAGGGTGACAAAGTAAGACTGTCTCAAAAAAAAAAAAAAAAAAAGAAGAAGAGTTGTAAAAATAGTTTAGAGGAGCCCAAGTGCAGAAGGAAGAGAATTAAAAGAAGCCATCCAGGTAAGCAGAGTTTAAAACAAAAACTCTCAGAGACATGTGAAATGGGTGTTTCTTATTTAGTTTGTTCTGGAAGCTAATTTTGTTATTAATTTCTGTGCTAACTGAGATAAGATGTTGCTTGTAAGTGGAAAACAGGAGTTCCATGATGTTCTTAGTTGGTAGTTCTCATGTTTTAGAGTGCATAAAATTCTGGGAGGGAGATATTAAAAGTCAAAAGCCACATCCTAAATTTAATATATTAGGGAAGGGAAAGACCCAGATAGTTGCATTTTTTTTTTTTTTTTTTGAGACAGAGCCTCAACCTGTCTCCCTGGGTAGAACGCCGTGGCATCACAGCTCATAGCTACCTCCAACTCCTGGGCTCAAGCGAGTCTCCTGCCTCTGCCTCCCAAGTAGCTGGGACTACAGGCACCCACCACAACGCCCTGCTATTTTTTGGTAGCAGCCGTCATTGTTGTTTGGCGGGCCCGGGCTGGATTCGAACCTGCCAGCTCAGGTGTATGTGGCTGGCACCTTAGCCACTTGAACCACAGGCGCTGAGCCAGATAGTTGCATGTTTAACAAGTATCCCAGGTGATTCTTACAGTTCCATGATCCATGTTTTGAGAAATGGTCCTCTGAATATTATGGCCACAGTCTAGCTCTTCTTCCATGGATCTGTCCTGTCTGTGTTTTAATGTTAGAACCTCACCTCTTGATTCTTAGAGCAGCCAGGCTTTTCTTAAAATTGTCACATTAGGCCAGCAGACAAGGTGGCTCACGTCTGTAATCCTAAAGCTTTGGGTGGCTGAGGTGAGAGGATTGTTCAAGGCCTGGGCAACATATTACAATTATAAAATATTAAAATATTTAGCCTAGCATGGTGGTACACACTTGTGGCCCCAGCTACTTGGGAGGCTGAGGCAGGAGGATTGCTTGAGCTCCAAAGTTCAAGGCTGCAGTGATCTGTGATCACTCCAGTGCATTCCACCTTGGGCAACAGAGCAAGACCCTGTTTTCTTAAAAGAAAAAAATTGTAACATTATTAAAATAAATAGGAAATATTTACAATAAATCTAGCAGTTTCCTTATAGCCACCAAGTCAAAACTTTCCTCTGTGTGACACTGCCTCTTCCCACAATTGCTCCCATTAGCAGAAAAAAGTCAATTAGATTTCAGTGGAACACTTAGGCCAGATCTTTCTAGCTCTTCTTCAGGGAGTATATCTGAAATGCACCTAAACTTTACATTGGGGTGGTACCATTCAGTACACTGGTAGACCTAAGGCTTATCTCAATTTTTAGGAAGTTTTTTACCTCAAGAAAACCTAGGTCACTAACTGCAAGGTCTTTTAAACTAGCTATAGAGCAGTGATCCCCCACCTTTTTGACACCAGGGACTGGTTTTATGGAAGACAATTTTTCTACAGACCAGGGGTAAAAGAGATGGTTTCAGGATGATTCAAGAGCATTACATTTATTGTCAACTTTATTTCTATTATTATGGCATTGTAATATATAATGAAAATAGCTGCACAACTCACCATAACACAGTTCAGTGGGAGCCCTGAGCCTGTTTTCCTCTCATTTGGGTGTGATGGAGACAGTGATACCCGGAGTGCTGCTTGTGTCTAGTCTACTCCGTAATCTCAGTTTGGTTGATGTCACTGCAGAAAACCCTGCTTCACAGAGACAGGATGCTGGACAAGGAAAGCAGGATTTCCAAGGCTCTTGTGGCAATCTCAGAATATTCTGTCTTGACTTTAATCCAGAACGTATGGAGATTTGAAGTTGTCTCAAGCATACTTGAAGGCCCCTGTCATTTGCAGTCTCAAGCAGTTCATCCTTTTCTAGTGAAAAGTTGATTTACCTGGTTTATTCACAAATGGGCAGCAGATGTATTCCTTCCCAGCTTGGGGGTCTGTTGTGGTTGGAAGTGATGCTCAAACTCTTTTGGAAGCCGAGATAGGTGATGCACCAGCTGGGAGAAAGAAGGCCCTAGCCCAGACTCTTTCAACATCTCTGCCACTGTTTGAAACATGTCAAAAATCGCAATGTTCAGGGCTGGGCGTGGTGCCTCATGCCTGTAATCCCAGCATTCTGGGAGGCAGAGTGCTTAAGCTCACGAGTTTGAGACTGGCCTGAGCAAAAGCGAAACCCCATCTCTAAAAATAGCTTGGTGTTGTGACAGGCACCTATAGTCCCAGCTACCCGGGAGACTGAGGCAAGAGGACTGCTTGAGCCCAAGAGTTTGAGGTTGCTGTGAGCTACGATGCCACAGCCCTCTACTGAAGGTGACAAAGTGAAACTCTGTCTCAAAAAAAGAAAATAAAAAAAAGTCTCAGTGTTCACTTGTCACCCCCATCATTCCAGTCTGGCTTCTAATGCAGCCACTTTATCTGCCAACCTGAACACAGTTGCTGTTCTTCCCTGGAGCAACAGATTAAGCTCATTGAACAAGTTGAATATGTCACACAAATAAGCAAGCTTTTTGACTCATTCTGTGTCACTGAAATGTGCTGCCCCTGGTGGCTGTTTTTCTAAAATAAATGTCTACTCAAAAACTGTGGCCAGTGACCTACCTTTAGAAAGCCATCTCCTTCTAAGTGTAAGAGAAGAGTGTGTGCTCTGAGTCCGTCTCCTCACAGAGCTGTGTGAGCAGACATGAGCTAAGGGCATGTGCTTTCATGTGGTTGATGATTTGAATCACATCCCACAAAACACTGTTTAGGTCAGGTGACATTTTCTGGCCAGCCAGCATTCTCTGTGGATGGCCCAGTGCATCGACTCCCATTCAGAAGCCACTTCCTTGATCCAAGTAGTGAAACCAGAAAGCCATCCTGTCACGGCAGCTGCTCTGTCCGTGCATGTACCAACGCAAAATGACTAATTCGGCTTTCCTGACATGTGATCATTCAAAGACCTGAGTAGTTCTGCAGCTGTGGGGTTTGTTGGCAGCAAAAGTGCACATAACATATCCTCATGCACATCCTCCTGAGAAAAATATCAACAGAGAAACAAGCATTGCTGCCTTGTTGTTAGCATCGCTGAACTCCACAACCTGGATTGTGTACCATTAATGTGACTCATTAATCCTCTCTAACAATTGTGCCTCAATATTCTCTGCTATTTTGTCAATTCATCTGGTTATAATGCTAGTCAAAAAAGGAACAGGTCCACCTTTGGAACTGCAGCCTTCCCTAAAAATTCATGGTAAATGTCTTTAATAACGGGCAGGATCAACTCTTCACCGGCAGTAAAGGGCTTCTTAGCTGTAGCAATGCGCTTTGCCACTGAGAATGCTGTTCTCAGTGTGGACAGACACATTTAATAAATGAGAATCTCATTCCACAATTGCTTCTTTTCTTCATGTTCATGTTTTTTCCTTTTGAAAAATGCCAAACATTTGTCTTTTAATGCAAGGTGCTTGGTCTCCAAGGGGCAACACAATTTTGAAGGTTTCATGGTTCTGTTGGAGAGCTAGTTGCCAATATTATATAAAGCAGGCTTGAAGAATGTGAATCACCTGTTGCAATGAAATGCCAAGGACTCTTGGCATTTTCTTTTATTTATTTATTTTTTATTTATTAAATCATAGCTGTGTACATTAGTGCAATCATGGGATACAGTGTGCGGGCTTCATATACAATCTGAAATATTTTCATCCAACTGTTCGACAAAACCTTCA
>CAUYON010083532.1:0-31906 GCA_963573935.1 Arctocebus calabarensis
AGTGATCAAGAAAATGCCATGAAGGCTATCTCTAACAGTATGATCAAAATATTTCTGATTGTATATGAAGCACATTCTGCCCTATGATTGCACCAATGTACACAATTATGATTTAATAAAATTATTTTAAAAAAAAGAAAATCTGTATCTTTAACCTGAGTCTGAACTCAGTCTATTCATATAAGGAAAATCATTCTTTCTTTTTTTTTTCTCTCAAGTATTTAGTTTTTAAAAAGAGAATGTGATTAAGAGAAAGAAAATATGGGCAGGACAAAAGAAACAATTCTGTGAGCTATCTTACTAATTACTGTAAAACAGGTATAGAGGATAGGCAGATATATAAAACAGTATAAAACAGTATGGTAAAGGCTAAATATGGAAGTAATCCTTCAGTAAGGCTGAAGATTTCAGACTCTGGCATGTGAAATTTATCTGTAGTGCTTGTTGTTTGTCTGGAACCCTGGGTCTGTGGTTCATGAGTGGAATGAAAGAATAACCACTTAGTCCAGGTGGAAAGAAATGAACCGCATGGTTGCATGTGTCTGATAAGCACTGTGTCCTCCCCGTGTGTGGTGCTCCAGGGTCTCAGCGACACATCTGTGTTGAATTTAATCCTGCCCTGTCCCCTCCATCATGTCAGCCTTTGGTAACCCTAGGTCAGGGTGTTGACAGTAACAGTTCCTTGGGGACAGTGGCTAGCGTGTTTCCAGGCTATAGGAGCTGCTCAATAATTCGTAGTGTAAACTTTATGTACTTTGTGAATTTGGAGTTTTGTGTCTGAAGTTCATATGGTAAATAAAAGAAACAAATGAGTCACAGAAGTAACCATTTTAACATAGCAAGTTGGTGGTTTATTTCTGTATTGTCAAAGAAAAAGGAGGAGGAGTATGGAAGATAATTTTCAGTAGAGAGAGAAGGAAAGAGGAAAAAAAAGTGTAGATAAATGGGGGTGGGGAGACCAGAGGGAGAGCTTTATTTTTGAACTAAAGCGAGGTTATTCCTTATCTTTACTTCTTATCTGTACTTTTGTCATTCTTTGGTTCTCAGGCCAACCCTATTTCTTCTAGAAAGCCTCTCATGTTTTATATCCATTTAATGGATGCTTCTATTATCAGTGCAATTAATTTGCCAATTAATTGTGTACTGTTTTATAACCAATTTAAAAATGGTTAATTAAATTTTGGATGGTATTTAGCTCTCTCTAGGATTATGGTTTACCTTCTCAATTAGAGTTCCAATGCCTGGGAATCAAGGACTATTTCTTATAAATTCTAAGGTGCTTCCACGATGCCTGCAGTGGTTATGGCCACAGAGATGTTCATTAACTTGGAGAAAGGATGACAGGAGAGGCAGAGTGGATGGGCATGTTAGCAGCCTCCAAGTGGAGGGTTTTACAGGTTCTGGCAATCATTGGAAGAAAAGAATTTCAGGACACACCATGTAACCCAGGCAAGCAATAGTGTTTTTATTTTTATTTTTTTTTTAAGTGAAAAAACAAAAGTAAACACTGACGGGAAAGAGAGCAGGCAGGCTGGAAAATGGCAACTGCACGGAGAGGAAATGGTTTTGGTCTTTTGAAGTCTTACTAATTGATGTGAGGAATATTCAAGGCTAAAGGATTGGCCTTTACTCAGAATTGGGCTAGTAATTCCTAGAATTGAGTTCCCTCCCATTTGTGTGCTTTATATGATTATCCTGGAAATCTCATAGTGATTTCACAGAGGGGGGGAGGAGAAATTTTAAAATCACAATGTCAATGGTGTTGTAATTAGCCAAGGTTCCTGTGAAGTGAGAGAGATAGCTGACAGCCAGTTGAGGCCGGTTCTTGCCTGCGGTTTTGCCTGAATATTGTTTACTTCAATGCCTGCACCTGATGGTCAAGCCCTTGCATCCAGTCTCAGCTCTGCAGTCTTGTCTTGACCTCTCGCAGGAAAAGGATCCAGGAATGAGCTGTTGAGGATGGATGAGGAAGAAAGCTGTGCTGGGTGGGAGGGAGGAGGGGGAGAAGTAAGGAAAGGAGCCACCTTGCACCCAGGCAGTCCAGTGAACGTGCTTAAAGACTGCAGGGCTGTGAATAGTGTTCTTTCAGTTTCTCTTCTTAGAATGTTTATTAATTTTTGGAGATTTCCTCTTAAAAGAGTGAATTCAAATACCAGGAATGTAGTGCACCTATACAAACTCATACACTTGTAAATACATTTTACTTCTTGATATTTTACAAATTTTGTGTAATGATCACAAATGACATTTTAAAAATCAAAGAAAAATGATGAAAGAAAAATTTATATCTGGAATTTCCGCAATATTTCTTTAACTAGCTAAATAGATTGCGTTTGAGATCATTGAGGAGCGATGTTCAAACTCTGACCTGGATTAAAGCAATAGTGTGAATATGATTACGTTTGAAGAAAGATGTACCTTTCAGATTCAAATACTAAAAGTTCCTCTCTAATTTTCTGGTTTTTGATAATAGGATATCTCCAAGTTTGCAGAGAAAGACAACATAGTTCTTGGAGAAGGCGGAATCACACTGAGTGGAGGTCAGCGAGCAAGAATCTCTTTAGCGAGGTGAATAATGGGTTATCACTCCAGCAGGCGTTTGGTATAAATATCATGCATGTGAGAAATTATCCACATTTCTCTGTTGTTTTACATTCTGTTTCTGGGACTGAAAAATTCCTAGGGTTTTGTTGCTAGTGAGTTAAGAATCACCTTTAGGAACTATAGATAATGCTATAGCATCCAGACTTGATAACAATGATGGCTTTTCCGAAGTGTGTATGATTGTTTGCTTTATGGGGTGTGTGGTTTCCCACAAAATAGAAAACACTGGGATTCTGCTTAGTACAAGGATGTAAATTTCTGCTAATTCCATTGTATGCTCCTCCCCTCTTCCCCCCATGTACACACCTGCTCATGGCCCTGCTGATTAGATAAATACACATTTCCAACTTTTCAGCAAAATGAGTTTTATAACAAAAACAGGAAGACCAATGATGTCACTTGTCTTAATGTCTGTAATCTTTAAGGTAGAATAAGGCAAGAGCATCTAAAGTGGGAGGAGGAGGGGGTGCCTTGGTCCAAACAGTCAGAAGCTGTCAAATACAAGTACATATAGTTAAATGACGCAAAAGGGAGTTTCATGGTTAAACTGGAACTTTTGCTTTAAAAAAGTATTGATGACATGGCTGTCAAATGTCCCTCAAATTTTACTGAACAAAATTCTTTTCATGTTGTTGCCAAAGGTGTTAACAAGGAATCACGTTGACTCATTGTTTCCTTTACTTTCTCCTGCTTCCAAGAACTGAAACACAACAACACACACTGAGCATCTGAATTTCCCGTTCTAGGTGTGTGTGTGTGGGGGGGGGAGCGGGGGTGTGTAAAACTCATTCCCTGTTCAACCCTGCAAAGGAAGGATTGTTCTCCTCACTTTGCGGAAGAGATAAAACAGTTGAGGCTGTTAGATGTTAACTTGCCAAAAGCCATACAAGGAAATGGTAGGGGTACAGTTTGAACTAGGTCCTTTTGATCATCTGCACTAAACCATGCCTTAATCTTGAGGATACACTGTGAAATGATAATTCAATAGATATGGATAATTCACAAACACGATAATGGTTAAATGGAACTTGATTATTCTGTGTGCCAAAGTTAAGACTTATCTTAAGTATTCCATTTTATATTTATATAAGATATAGTGTGCAGCTTCTAGACATCCAGCATAGAATTGGGTTTGTGTTTATTCGTTTAAGATGTGGTTTTACTGTAAGCTGTACACAGCTAGAGGTACTACAGAAGATAAAAATTGTCAATTTTCATTGGAATGTGTAGTGTGTTGTCCAATTTGGGATGATGAAGATATTATTTCTAATTTCATTAGAAACTGGTCCTAGATATGGGAGAGAGAGAGAAGAACTAAGTGCAGGGGAGAACAGAAAAGAAAAGACCCTGGGGGGACATTTTGATGGGGTCCTTTATCTAGCTGTTACAAGTTGTCTTCAAAAATAATTTTCCCTAGAAGTGACCTTGTAGGCTTTATTTGGACTTTTTCCTATTTTTGGTTTTTAAAATTACTTCTCCTAATTACATGCTAATTGAATATGGTTTTCTTCCTAACAAAAGTATATACATGATACAGAATTCTGTGTGGTTGGGATAGAGATAGGGTTTCCAACAATCAGACCCGAAACACTGAAATGTGAAGAAATTGTCTCATTTCCATTAATATGGAAACTCTATTTTCATCTTATTGTTCTAAGACCAACTCCGTGTAGATTTTTAGTTTTTAACTAAAAAGGTAAAAGAATGTGTGTAAATTTATTGTGAATTATTAACACTTTCTTTGGAACTTTCACAACTATAGTACAGAGACAAACAGGAAGGAGCAAAACACAGTATCAATTACGCAAGTGTGGCATTTGCTGGTATAGTTGTTAATGTCTTGAAAGACATTTAAAAAATATTTTCACATAAATGCTGCTGTTTATTCACTGTCTCTGGCATTTTACACTTTGAGATCATCTGTTTCCTTCTTCATTTCCTCACCAAATTTAAGATCATGGCAGGTATTTGTACATTGTAATACCTGCACATAGTGGGTGCTTGGCACTAAATAGAGACTATTGTTAAAAGTTTTCTTTTCTTTTCTTTCTTCTTAATGTAATGTTTTAAAGTGTATGATATAATGCAATCCAATTTGTACTTTTGCTAGTTTATGCCTTTTACAGTTAGCAAAACCACTTTGGCAGTTCTTGGAGTACTGTGAAAAGCCATAAAAATAATTCACAACTTATCTCTTTATTTCTCATTTAAAATCATCTACACTGTTAACAGAAATTTCCAATGGTATTACTTCTGTACTGTGTTGAGATTAGGCTGGTGGACACAGTATAGATGTGGTGACAACATTCTAAGGCATGCAGTCCATTGTTTTAAAAAATCTACACTAAATGACAAAGCAAGTAGTGAGGAAATTTAATTTAATTTCCATTTTCTTTTTAGAGCAGTATATAAAGATGCTGACTTGTACCTTTTAGACTCTCCTTTTGGATACCTAGATGTTTTAACAGAAAAAGAAATATTTGAAAGGTATGCTCTTTGAATAACTTATAATTCTCATTCTAAAAGACAAGAAGGAGTGACTATACATCTCAGCCAGCATATTACCTCTTGGAAAACATTCCACCATTGTTGGGATTCAGTATAGCAGAATAGAACATGGTCCTTACGCAAATCAGATCTGCCCATCAAGGCCAAAATTCAAGATCACTTCCATTCAAACCTTTCTGGCCAGCTCAAGCTAAACCAGTTTCTTCCATTGCTATACTTTTATAACAATCATCATTGATGTAGTTTTGACAGTCTTGTTGCCTTGTGATATTACTGGAATTGGTTATTATATTCATGTTTTATAACTTTTTGTGTTAGTATTATATTCTATCTTTTCTTACTGTGGTAAACTGCTTACAGAACTACATGTGGTTTAATGTAGATGAATGCAGAAATGATTTATCTACCTCAGCAGAGCTCAAGAAGCCCATTTTCTTGGAGCTTTCAATAGGGCTCAATGCCTGTGAGGTTCCTAAGAGGAAAATTAGTGAAATGACTTGATTTCAAAATTATTTCATGGACTATAGTTTATTAGCAGACTAGTCATTGTAGTCTCCTATAATAAATAAAGATTTTAAGCATCAAGGATATATACATATGTCTGTATAAAATGGCTATGTTATTCCAGGAACACCTTTCCTAGAATTTGGTTACATTTAATACCCAAGGTACCATTTTTTATAAACCTGTGACTGTGATAAGTAACTTCTTAGCATTATAAACTTAGCTATGTTTACATAGTTGTATTAATATATTGGAGTATTATCTAGAATGGCCTCTTTCTATTCAATATATGTTTTAATGCCTAAAACACCCTGATCTACCTTAAATGGTTCTACTCAGGATTTATTTCTAGGCTAGAGGAAAATTTTATTAAAGGGGGATCAAATTTAATACCCAGTTCTCAGTTGTAGTAATTTTGTTTTTGTTTTAACAAGTCAAGTTAGTCTTAATATAAGCTTCTGAGAACTAAATGTAAAAGGAAATTATTAATAATAGAAAAAGAATAAGAAAGCTCTGACATTTAAAAGACATGTGGAAAACATAGACCTCTAGAGACCTTAACTATCATTCATCAGCTCCCTAATTTTGTATATGAATAAACCAGGACCCAGAGGGTAAATGATTTTCTCAAAGTCAAGTACCTACTTGAACTCAGAAATTTAATTTCACTGTAGATCTGTTAACACTCAATTTTACAATATGTATATTGCATGCTATTTCATGCAATAATAATTCATGAGACACCAAATTAATGATGATAGGGTATTTACTCATAGAATCATTTTAAGTATAATATTCTATGATAGAGATTTTATACAATAAAACATTAGTAAAATGCTAAAATACAGCATATTATTGTAATAACATATTTATAACATTGATATTTTACTTATATCTTTTTATGTCCCTGTAGCTGTGTCTGTAAACTGATGGCTAACAAAACTCGGATTTTGGTCACTTCTAAAATGGAACATTTAAAGAAAGCTGACAAAATATTAATTTTACATGAAGGTAGTAGCTATTTTTATGGCACATTTTCTGAACTACAAAATCTACGGCCGGACTTTAGCTCGAAGCTCATGGGATTTGATTCTTTCGACCAGTTTAGTGCAGAAAGAAGAAATTCAATCCTGACGGAGACTCTGCGCCGTTTCTCACTAGAAGGAGACGCTGCTGTCTCCTGGAACGAAACGAAAAAACAATCTTTTAAACATACTGGAGAGATTGGAGAAAAAAGGAAGAATTCTGTTCTCAATTCTATCAACTCTATAAGGAAATTTTCTGTTGTACAGAAGCCTCCACTACCAATGAATGGCATTGATGAGGAGGATTCCGAGGAGCCCGTGGAGAGAAGGCTGTCCTTAGTTCCAGACTCCGAGCAGGGGGAGGCCATCCTGCCTCGAAGCAACGTGATCAACACCGGCCCCACATTTCAGGGACGAAGGAGGCAGTCTGTTTTGAACCTGATGACACATTCAGTTAACCAAGGTCAAAGCGTTCACCGAAAGACCGCAGCATCTACACGTAAAATGTCACTGGCCCCTCAAGCAAATCTGACTGAAATGGATATATATTCAAGACGGTTATCTCAGGAAAGTAGCTTGGAAATAAGTGAAGAAATTAATGAAGAGTATTTAAAGGTATGTATAAATTATCTGTGGCTTTTTTTTTTTCCTCCCAAAGAGTACAGTTGACTAGAATGTAAGATGTGATAGGTACGTAACAAAACTTACTCAAATTATGGGATAGGATGGGGTTTAAGATTTAGGAAAGGCAAAATCCACCAATTATGCGAGCAACTGCAAAATTTAAAATAACCAACTATTTATTTTTGCCATGACAGTAGTTCTTCCCATAGGATGTATTGAAAGCCAAAGGCATGGACGTAGTATTGGGTCCTTTCATAGGCCAGTGATGATTGCTAGAAATGAGAAAACATCTGCTTTGTTACTTCTTTGAGCCCTCTGTGGGATGAGGTGGAGTGTAAATAAACATCTCAACAAATAGTAGTTTCAATTACTTAGAGACCAAGAAATATTTCCATATGAAAGTATCCTACATAAAGTATAAATATCCAGTCTTTTAACTGGGCTAACTCCAATACAGGTTTATACATCACTCTTGCCAGAATTTAGTTGGTGTGGGCGTTTTTATCTTTTGAATTTGCCTTATGTGCTGGATTTCTGAAAAAGTTCCTTTCAGACCAATATGCAAAGCTCAACATATTCTAGTCCCAATCTTCAGAAAGAAAGTCTGTTATGTGTACTATTAAACTTTAAGAATAAAATGCTTTTTCATTAAAATTGGAAGTAGTATAAAAAGAAAAGAATTTTTATGTTTTTTACTTGAAATCTTAAACACCTTGAAGGAAGTGAACCATGGGCAGAGTTCTAGCGAACTGATGTGTTTCATACATGGAATAGATCATTTAAGATGGTTAAGCTTTGGCAAGTCACAAATCATTTAGCAGCTGTAGGACAGTTTCCTCCTTTATAAAATGATGGAATAGAATAGGTGATCTCAAAACCATAATGTCAATATTTCTGTAACTTTAAAAAGGTTTCCTAAAGGATAATTCATCTATACGGCTTAATATCAATGTAGATATCTCAAATCTGAGCATATAGTTGGAAGGAATGATCCCCTGGCTTAATAAAAGTTACTATTTATTGATTGCTTCTCACTCCAGGCAGCATATTTAGTCACCACAGCTACCCTGGAAGGTACATATTATTATTTCAAATTTACAGATAAGGAAACTAAAGTTCAGAGAAGCCCAGAAACGTGCCCTGATTTGAGCAGCTCCTAGCATGTCAATGGTGGAAGCTGATTTAAATCTAAGTCTATCTGACTCCAAAAATTTGTATTCTGAACTAAGGTGGTGATCCCAGAGAACCCTTTCTTTGTGATTTTAGTACTACCTCTATAAATTTTGTTACCTTTATGAGAAACAAAACTATCTTTTTCCTTTGGACTATCTGGAATCTATTTAAAATTTTTGAAATGTGTCTGCCAAAAGACAAATAAAGACCTCCAGGGGAATATACCCAGGATTGGAATTATGTAATTTAAGTCATAGCTGGAAAGAGATACTCCTAGGCTGCTGAGGAATGCACAACATTAAACTGGCTTTTTGTCCGTTAGAAGACCTTCATAGCTATCAAAATGCCAAAGTGTACTTGTCCATGGACTCCAGAAAAAACAGGTTAAATGAAGACAAGCTCTTGGAAGCTTCATTTGTTTTATTTTTATATTTTTAATTAGGTTTCTTTTATAGTTTGGGATTCAATGAGGATACAATTAGGTTACACTGATTGCATTTGTTAGATAAGGTCTCTCTTATAATTGTGTCCTGCCCCCAAGAGTGTGCCATACACTATGACCCCCCATTCCCCTCCTCTCTTCTCCCCACTTGCTCATTCCCCTACCCCGCCCCTTGTGTTGGCTCATCTACTGCCTTGATATTAGAATGGAGTACATTGGATCTTGCTTCTCCATTCTTGTGATGCTTTACTAAGATGAATATATTCTACCTCCATCCGGTTTAATACAAAAGATGTAAAGTTTCCATCTGTTTTTAGTGGCTGAAAAACCATTCCATGGTACATATACACCACAGCTTGTTAACCCATTCCTGAGTTGGTGGACATTTTGGCTGTTTCCACATTTTGGTGATTGTAAATTGAGCTGTGATAAACAGTCTAGTGCAAATGTCCTCATGATAAATGATTTTTTTTTTTTTTTTTTTTTAGAGACAGAGTCTCACTGTATCGCCCTTGGTAGAGTGCCATGGCATCACACAGCTTACAGCAACCTCCAACTCCTGAGCTTAGGCGATTCTCTTGCCTCAGCCTCCCGAGTAGCTGGGACTACAGGGACTTGCCACACGCCCGGCTATTTTTCTGTTTTGCAGTTCGTGGCCGAGGCTGGGTTTGAAACCAACACCTTCAGCATATGGGGCCGGCACCCTACTCGCTGAGGTACAGGTGCCGCCCTTTTTTTTTTTTTTCTTTTTTTTTGTAGAGACAGAGTCTCACTTTATTGCCCTCGGTAGATTGCCCTGACATCACACAGCTCAGAGCAACCTCCAACTCCTGGTCTTAGGTGATTCTCTTGCCTCAGCCTCCTGAGTGGCTGGGAGTACAGGCGCTCGCTACAACGCCCAGCTATTTTTTGTTGCAGTTTGGCCAGGACTGGGTTTGAACCAGCAACCCTCGGTATATGAGGCTGGCACCCCACTCACTGAGCCACAGGCGGTGCCCAATAAATTATTTTTTTTTCTTCTGGGTAAATGCCTAGTAATGGGATCGCAGATCAAATGGGAGGTCTTATTTGAGTTCTTTGAGGATTTGCCATACTTCCTTCCAAAAAAGAGTGTATTAGTTTGCAGTCCCACCAGCATTGTGAAAGTGTTCCCTTCTCTCCACATCCACCCTAGCATCTGCATCTTTGAGACTTCATGATGTGGGCCATTCTCATTGTGATTAGGGGATATCTCAGGGCAGTTTTGATTTGCATTTCTCTGATGATCAGGGAAGATGAGCATTTTTCCATATGTTTGTTAGCCATTTGTCTGTCTTCTTTAGAGAAGGTTCTATTTATGTCTCTTGTTCAGTGATATATGGGATTGTTGGGTCTTTTTTAGTTGATTAATTTGAGTTCTCTATTGACCCTAGTTATTAAGCTTTTGTCTGATTCATAATATGCAAATATCTTTTCCCAGATAATATCTTTTCTGACTGTTTGCTTTGGTTGTCATTTCCTTAGCTGCTTTTCAGTTTAATTAAGTCCCATTTGTTTATTTTCGTTGAGGCAATTGCCACAGAATTTTCCTTCATAAAATCTTTCCCCAGGCCAGTGTCTTCAAAGGTTTTCCTCACACTTTCTTTGAGGATTTTTGTTGTTTCCTGCCTTAGATTTAAATCTTTTATCTATCTTGAATCAATTTTTGTAAGTGGTGAGAGGTGCAGGTCCAGTTTCAGTCTTTTACATGTAGTTATCCAGTTCTCCCAGCACCTTTGATTGAATAGGGATTCTTTTCCCCAGTGTATGTTTTTGTTTGGTTTATCAAAGACAGAAGTTCATTTTGATAGTACCATTCACTTCATGAAAGGCATGACAGTGTTAAACATTTATATGACAAAATTAGCTTGTATGGTAGTCTCAGGTTCTCTACTCAAGAGGCTGGAGTGAGAAGATGCCTTGAGTCCAGGAGTTTAAATCCATTTTAGATATGGGCAACATAGGGAGACCCCATCTGTAAAGAAACCAAAAAGACCAAAACAAAACAAACAAACGTAAAACCCAATCACCAAACACAAATAAATGGTAAAATTGACCAACAATGATGCAGTTATATAATGGCTTTTAGAAAATTCAAAAATTAGGGTGTTTCTTATTTTTCACTTGATAGTAGCCAAGAGCCCAAGAAGCCATGTTTCTCATGTTTCAAATGTTTCTCATGTTTCAATAGCTGTATTGCTCCAGTTGATAGTATTCTGGCTGTGGAGAGACAGCACATGTGACATTTGTAATGATTTGTGTTTATGGAAGTTCACTTACCTTCAAGTAATTGCATTCCTTTATTTCCACACATTCAGCATAGAATGACATGGTAGTATGAAATTGTCTTGTCTCCTGTAATAACCAGAATTCTGTTTTACAGGAGTGCTTTTGTGATGATGTGGAGAACATTCCAGCAGTGACTACCTGGAATACATACCTTAGATATATAGCTGTCAACAAGAGCTTAATTTTTGTACTAATTTGGTGCTTAGTTTTTTTTCTGGCTGAGGTAAGAATATTGTGTTGTAAAATATTACTGTGAGTTAATGTCAAGTTCAAAATAGTTTGGAAGGATGTATATGCATATACATATGAATTATATCCATATATACATTTATAAGTAAATGTGTGTGTGTATATTTATACATATATGGGGAATCTGTGGCCTTTTGATTTCAAGATTGTTGTTTTTTTAAGCACCAATAGAGGCAGAAAACATTATCTTTCTCTGCTGCACTCATTTTAATAAAAGGATTTGTTCTGTAAAATTTGGATTCTATCAAAAGGTTGCAGCCAAGGGTCTAGAAGGCCACATGTGGCCCCAAGGCCATGCATTCCCTCCCTCATGTTTCATATAGTTTTAGCATCCAAAAAGCAACAATTGGAATCACTGTTGACATTTTATTATTTCATATGTAGAGCATAAAATATACTTTTTATTTTGTCTCCTGTTGCCTAAAGAGGACAACTTTTATAAATATCTAAAAGGTGTTTAATAGATTTTAATAACTTTAGGAGATTCAAAAGCTCAAAGTAGAAAGCCTTTATTTAGTTTGAAATCAAGCACTAAAAGTAATTCCTTACTAAATTTTAAACTCTTTTGACTATAGATACTGAGTTATTAAATATGTAGGTGATAACTTTTTAAATATTTCCTCACACAATGAGATAAATATGTATTAGGAATCATTTTAGACAAACCTTTCAGACATTCATGCCACCTATTTGCTTACAGAAATGTTGTCTTCAGTGTCACCTCACCATGGTGGTTTCTTTGCCACACCTCTATTGTCCTTTACACTACTAAGTTAAAGAAAAGGAGGGCTGGAAATAGCACGATGGGCCACAAGTCCATTCCTCATCAGCACAGGAGGTTTCTGAAGCAGGCTGGTGGCCCCAGCTTTCCTGTGGATCAGGAGCAGCCACATCTATGCTTAAGGAGCCTGACCGGGGGCATCGCTGGGGGAAGTGGCTGGGGGACTGAAAGGCAGCACCTGTCACTCAGCACCAGCCAGCACCTCGCCATGAGGGAATGGGGATCAGTCTTGCTACATCTTCTTGTTTGTCAAGATAAAGTAGACATCAGACTTGTCTGTAAATTTTTCTCCTTTTATAATGTGGGTAGTTGATTACATAAAAATAAATGAATGAACACTGTGTGGGCATAACGAAACACATCTGTGGTTTGGAGTGACCCTGTGGAAGATCACTTCAGATATTTATTCCAGAGGACACCCCAGATATGTCATAATATGAAACCTAAATTTAACTTGAAGGGCTTTTCCTGCCTTTAGGAGAAGAAATGACTGGGGTGAAGGACTGCCTCCCTGAGGAAGTATAAACTGATACCCGATAACTGTACGTTTGTTTCCGTTGTTAGGCTGCTTCTAACTTCAGTTAAGAAGGCTATATAAAGTATCATCACTCCTCCATGATTAAGAAATATAGTGTTACACATGTACAAAAAGTGGTGCATACTACTCAATAAACTCTTGGTTTCCATTTGATCTTTGAGTTATAACAATAATAACTGTTATTTGCCCTGCTGTTGTAAATTAACAAACCAAATGGAGGCTTGAGGCAAGATGCGGTTTATAGCAAGTGCCACCTCTGAAATTAGAGGGCTCAGGATGTGAGCTCTAACTCAGTCTTATTAACAAACTTAACTTTGTTATCCTCTCTGAGTACCAGCTTCACAGCCATTTTGTGTTTTAAGAGACACTGAAAGTACAAAACAGTGTAGGGCTTAGTGCATGGTGAGCAATGCTAGCCACTATTACTATTAATAGTTTTAATGTCATGTCATTATTATAAGGCTTATCATAATTTAAGGGGAACAGCTTCATAATATAGATATAATGGAAATTTCAATAATTCCTTTTACACTCTAACAAAAGTATGTGGTTGGGTAATTTGGCACTGTTACATGACTAATAAATGTTGAATTGAAATGTATTTCAAATTTACCTCATTCATCTCTGCCAGTCTTGCCAAATGACCAACATTAATATACATGAAACCAGGCCTGTGCCTCATGTAATCTCACCCCACCCCTTATTTAGTACATTCAATGATTGGAACCTCTCACTGATAGATGGCATTACTTGTCTTCAACATATACAAGAAAAAAGGGTCATATCTGATTTTGATAGTGATTTCTGTTGATTTATAGGACCTCTATCTCATGCAGTGCCATGGAGTTGAACTTTTCTACCTTTTAGAAGTGTGTATCATAATTAATGGACTGTTGTGTTGCTACACTGTGTGCAATGTCACTGGCTCACTAAATCAAGAGGAGGAAATTAAGTCCTTGAGGGCAAGAAACTAAATTACAACTTACAACTGTTATAAATACGATATACTTACCCATTGTTAGTTGAACTATCATAATTATTCCAAAAAATCATCTCTTTAATTGACAAAATAACTGATAATGCCCTTTTTCAGGCAAGAAATAATAGAATAAATGATGACCCTTTGGGGCCAGTATCACAGAGGCCTTGCCAATTAACTGGTTCTCAAAAATGTGAATAACAAAAACTTGGTATTAATAGAATAAAAATTTTTTAAATTATGTGCACAAACATGCAACTAAACAGTTCTTTCATAATTCTATTGCCTTGTTTGAATCTAAATTTACATGGTTTTTGTTTTACTTTTTTTTCTTATTTAATTCCCTGACACAACCAGGACATACATTGTTTTTCTTTTAGACTAAGCTCCTCTCCTCAAACCAGTGTGTCCATTTCTCATTACCATTAAAAAAACTCCTTGTTGCTTCATACAGTGGTATAGTTGTGAATCCGGGACGGATCATTTAGTTCTTTTAAACCCTGATTAGAAGCCCATACTCATGATCCGAGGACCTAGGGAAAGCCTAAGATTCATTTCTTCCTTGATGAAGGTGGCTTACCTATTTTTAGTTTTCATAAGGGTTATATTTCAATTTAGATTATGTTTTTATAGAATTCATTCAATATATATATTGCAATGTGAAATACTTAGTCATTTTAAAATGTCTTCAAAGCTGCTGGACTGAGAAAGTTTGTGTATTCACTTTGTTAGCACTTGTTAGATGTGTGTCGTTTTGAAAGGGCATCAGTCTACCTTTGTATTTGTGATCCATTTCTCCCCACCCCATAGGCAGTATGCTCTGCAGCTTCTTGGCTATCAGTGCCAAGGAAATAGGAATTAAATTTCTTTCGGTTTCTAGTAGTCCTGTTTGGTACTGCATCACTAACAAGATAGAGAAGAAATGCAAATAATATTAATAGTAAAATTAGGGGGCTGTTTCCTAATTCCTTTTAAAATAACCAGAGGGTATTGTTGTTGACTGGAGTCTGTGAAGAGCCTGTTTAATAACTTTATTCTATGATTTTTAACAATGTGACAGAGAACTGTTGCATCCTATTCCTTTAAGATTTCCCTTCTGTTTGCTCATGAGGAATCCCTGAGTGGCTTTCTATCATTGGTACACTGGAGATGTGGTATGTTGCATCATACCTCTGCTGCTATCGACAGACAGTAATCCGTTAGGACAGCTCTGCTTGCCATGCATTTTAGGGCATGATTTGACTTGTGGATCCTTGAAATTTGTGGATTAAGTTTGCTGTTTTCTACATGATATGGAATGGTGTTTAAAACCCTAAGAAATGGAAAATAAAGATCTTTTTGCTCTTATCCCTTAATCATCTAGGAAATTTGTGGATCCCACAAATTTCAAGGATCCATCATAAACTTAGTGATCTCAAAACATTTTGGAAACAAAATAGCAAACTTGCTTACTCAGTTGTTTTTATATGCTTCAGATATTTTTAATATAGTTGTTACATCGAGTCCTAGAAAATGTTTTCGTTCCAATTAATAGAAGCAATTTGGGTTGGTGGTTCCATGTGGATGGAGTGTCACATGTCACTTCTGACACTTCTTGCCAGGGCCCAGAACTGGCCAAGTCTCGGGCCCGGCTTAACTAGGTTCCAGACGTGGACCACTAAGTTACCTTGCTCAGGTTCAGTTTCTCTTAGGTGCCTGAGGGCTATCTGCCTCAGCAGGAGAGAGAGAGTCTTAGAGAGTGAATAAAGCAGTCTCCTTAGAAAGATAGATCTTAGTCTTTGGCAGAGCTTGGTGATCTTCAGCAGAGAAATGCCGTACTGGTGTTATGCAGGTAGGCAGGAGAGGAGACAGTAAGCGGTTCCGTGACAGAATGCGCATGCCCTGTGACTGCCTTCTCCTCCAGCCTAATAGAAGACTAATCTCGAGCTTCTCAACACCACAGAGGTAGGGAATGCCAATTCACCACTGGTCTCATCTCGTGAGCTCTCATGCTTGTTAGGAGAGCTAACTCTCTCTCGCTGCCCTTTCCACCCAGGTGTTCCATGATTGAGCAACACAGGTATTTTTTCTAACTCACTCCTCCTAGCCATAGGCTATATGGGCTCCAACAATGGAGTCCAGAAATAATTTTATATTTTGATGACAAACCCGTCTTTAGTAAACTGCTATGGTTATTGCTCTATTAGTAAATATTACAAAATATTTATTTCTGATAATTAATTCTAAGAATGCTGACAATGTGAGCATTATTGCTATTCCTCTAATTGGAACAAAGGAGGAGTGTAATGGCTAAAGAAGGTAGTATCCAAATAACAGAAGAGTGACTCAGAACATATGTATACCCTTATCTAGGGTCTTGAGTAATTTGATTAGTCTTAGGACATGGGAAGACATTTTATACTGTAACAAAGACTTTTGATATAGTGAGGTTTCTGAGTTTCTTGTCATTTTGAATTTACTTAAATTTCTTTGAATTTCAAGGAAATAAGAATAGCAGTTCTTTTCTTTTCTTTTTTTTTTTTTTGAGACAGTCTCACTTTGTCACCCTCAGCAGTAGAGGGCTGTGACATCACAACTCACAGCAACCTCAAACTCTGGGACTTAAGAGATTCTCTTACCTCAGCCTCCCAAGTAGCTGGGACTACAGGTGCCTGCCACAAAGCCTGGCTATTTTTCCTAGAGACGAGGTCTCATTCTCGATGTCTTGTTCTGGCTCAGGCTGGCCTCAAACTCGTGAGCTCAGGTAATCTACCTGCATTGGCCTCCCAGAGTGAGCCACCCCTCCTGGCCAAGAATAGCTTTTCTCTTTATTGATAGTGTATAGAGACTATGTGTACATGAAGAAAAGTAAGACAGTGAAAATAGGATCGGTGCCTCTGGCTCAACGGGCTAAGGCACCAGCCATGTACACCTGAGCTGGCGGGTTCGAATCCAGCCCAGGCCAGCCAAACAACAATGACGGCTGCAACCAAAAAATGGCTGGGTGTTTTGGCAGGTGCCTGTAGTCCCAGCTACTTGGGAGGTGGAGGCAGTAGACTCGCTTGAGCCCAGGAATTGGAGGTTGCTATGAGCTGTGATGCCACAGCACTCTATCCAGGGTCACAGGTTGAGGCTCTGTCTCAAAAAAAAAAAAAAAAAAAGACAGTGAAAATAATGCCGTTAGATTTTTTTATCATTATACTTCTATTTAATATATGAATTTAACTGAAACTTAAACAGCTATTTAAAGCACAGCACTTCCTAATTTGTTTCTTAATCTAAATGTTCCCCATAAATTTTATATAGTACTTTTCAATAGTTAAGGTAAATACAGGTATGAAATAATACTTGCAGACATCTTATTCCAAGTATATTTGTTTCTCCCCTATTTATTTTTATTCTGTGTTTGTCTCCAAAATGATCTTAACTTGCAATTGCTTGTTTTTCTGATAGAGTTGTACATTGGACTAATTGTATAATTTCAGAGTCATTTTCTATTAATAATATACAGTTGTGATGGCCTCAACACAAGATTTCCCCAAAGGAGCAAGGAATGCCAAATCGAAATAGAACACAGCGCAGGTGATTTAAATATGGAAAGGACTACAAAAGTCACAGCTGTTTTATAACAAACTTTGTTGTTTAGGTACAGTCGGGTGTTTCTACCTCAAAAACTCTCTAAGTCCTAAGAAATTCTGTTATCAGTAATGTCTGTTTTAACTTGAATGTACCTTATTTTTTATTCAAAAACTGTGAATTTTTACACTATTGAAACTTGTAATTCATTTTTAAAATATTAATCTCTCCTTTTTCAATAATTAATTGTGCTCACAGGCATTAGTCCTTCAAAATCACTGAACGACAGACCACACTCTTTATAGCAACCAAACACACCACTTGTCTGCCAGAGGCTGAGATTCGTGTTTTCATAAAAGACAAAGTTTATTATTTAAAATATTTAGCAACAATCTTTGCTCTCCTGTGGTGCAGTGAATAGTTCCTGATAAAGGGAGAAATGGCAAAGCATTTACTTCGGTGAAATCTGCATTCTATTGAGTTAATATGTTCTCATCACAAATAATGGTGCTTAGAATGATTACTGCAGCTGCGGGGAAGGCAAAGTGAAGGAAATAGAATCCTGTGCACTTTGACCTTGTCCATGTGAATTTCGAGTTGGTGTGGAAGGAGTAGGTGAAGATGTTAGAAAAAGTCACTGTGTGTCATTCCCTTCCAGGTGGCGATTTCTTTGGTGGTGTTGTGGCTACTTGGAAAGTGAGTATTCTGTGTTCTATTGTGGATTTTTGTTTTGTTTCCACTGACTATTGGATCTTGTTAAATAGACTGTGTTACATGTCACCCTGGTGTTAGAGTAGTAGAAAAAGGGTTATTTTATTTAAATTGTGAGCTCGTGTGGTTCCTGAATCTCTTTGTCAATTTGTAAACAATTTAGTTGGGTTCAATTCCCATGAAATGCAATAAAAATAATTGAAACATTATGTATTTAGTATATTCTTTAAGTGCATATTTTAATCTACCAATGAGTCACTTTGCCTATTTTGATGGTGAAAGAATGAAAACTTAATTTACTTTCTTGCAGTAGTAGGCTTTTAAAATTAAAGGCACAAACTCCTCTGTAGTACATTCTGTGTCATAGACTCAAATTTAGTTTCATTTACATGTATTAGAATGCAAGGGTACATGTCAAAAATATTAAGAAGAGAGTATAAATGTCTTAGCACAGCAAATGAGTAAGGGAGGTGCAAGTTATGTTAACCAGTTTAATGTAAGCATTCCAAAGTGTATGTCAAATTGGCACATTGTACCCCATAAATGCATTAATGTACACATTTATGATTTAATTAAAAAAAAAGGGTGGGAAAGAAATTCAGTCATCAAGTTTAGTTGCCAAATAACCATTTCTCTTGTGCTTTACAGTAGCCCTCTTCACAACACAGGGAACAGCACTGCGAGTGGGAACGGCAGCTACGCAGTGATTGTCACCAGCACCAGCTCCTACTACTTGTTTTACATTTACGTGGGAGTAGCTGACACTTTGCTTGCTCTGGGCTTCTTCAGAGGTCTACCCCTGGTGCATACTCTCATCACAGTGTCAAAAATTTTACACCACAAAATGTTGCATTCTGTTCTTCGAGCCCCTATGTCAACCCTCAACATGTTAAAAGCAGGTATTTGCCTAGGGATGCAAAATGAAACTGCTGATCCATCATCCATAGGGTCTGTGGTTTGGTGGGTTTTCTAGCAAGTGTGCTGGCTTGGACAAGGCGTCTGCCTTTTGTGGAGCTCCCTTGTGACTGGCATGGACATTTCCCAGCTGTTCCAGGTTATCCTATACTGCTGCTCCTGACATTTCAGTAAGAGCTCATTACAGTAGCTCAGATTGTGAGAATACGCTGTCGGTGGGTACAGCAGCTCCACCAGGCCCTGTGCTTCCCTTTGCAGATAACTGATCTCTCTGCTTTCTAGGCATCTTCTTACCAATGTCTGGTCTTGTTCAAATAAGGAGATGTGAAGTGATCAAGGAAAAGGCAAATGTCTTCCAAAGTCTTTTGATGGGATAGAATAATTAACTTTCATGTTAGCTATTCAAAGTTACATGGTTGGAAGGGAGGACCCAAATATATTTTAAAGTTTTTTGGATGCCATTTCATTTGAAGTCACAGAAAGAAAGAATAGTGAAGGTACCAAAATTTTTTAAAGCAAGGGGAATGAGGTACTTTGAAAGGAATCAGTGAAATTGATTAGAGAAATTTGCATTTGACTCTGAGGTTAATAACGATTCCCCAAGTTGTTTGTTTGTTTGTTTGTTTTACATATATAGCAGTCTGTTGAGCTACTCTGTGAGGAACTAGGTGAAGGGCAGGTATATAAAGATAAATAAGGCACAGTTCTTGCCCTTGAGGGGAGGAGGTGGACACAGAAAAAAACATTGGATTATAATGCAAAGAATAAGTTTCAAGATTGAAATTTCTGGCAAGATTTGTATCTAAAAACTCTCAAAATAAAAAACATCCATCATTTTTTTCTGGCTAATATTAGTATGTACAAAGATCTTTTTATTTATTCTGATGCTCTTATGTGTCACTAGAGTCTTGCCTCATTTGGGTATATTCATCACTATCCCCTTAAAATTTTATTTATTTTAGCTTCTTAAAATATTTTTTAGATACTGGAGGGGTCTCACCATGTTGTCCAGGCTGATCTCCAACTCTTGGTCTCAAGTGATCCTCCCACCTTGGCCTCTCAAAGTACTGGGATTACAGTGTGAGGCTCTGTAATAAGAATTTTAGACATAGGGATGTCCAAATAACTGATCCAACTATTTCAGTTTTATGGAAATGTGAAATCCAGAGAAGGCGAGGGATTTGCCTGAGCTTCTGGCAGAGTCAGAAATGGGCCATGAGGTACAATGGAAAGACTACAAGCATCCCTTGAGGCCTGGCTTGGTTCTATGAGAGAAGTGATCTTAGGCAAGTGACTCTTCTGAGCCTTGACCTCCTCACCTGTAAAGTGGGGAAAATACTCATCTCAGAGGTTCTTTGTGAGAATGAAACGAGGCAGCTTACAGGCCTGTTGCATAGCCAGCTCGACGTGAATATTAGTTCCCCACGGTCACTCCCACCTGGGGTGTTGCTACCACATGCACTTCCCTTTCTACCTGTCAGCTTTTCTGAGCTCCTCACTCCCTCAAACCCTGGTCGTGGTTGGTTCTGAACCAAATCTCCTCTCTTTCATGTTTAAATGATCACTGTCCATCTCATTCTTCTCATTTGTTTTACTTGCCAGGCTTTCATCCACTTTGTAAGGTGATTCCTAAACATCTCAGTGTCTTTGTGTTCTTCCTCGTTTACAATCCCGTGAACTCAGATAGTGAGATGATCAGATCACATCTGTATGTCCTTTCTCTCCCCCACCCACATTTCCACATGCAAGGATTATGATTTCTTTTCAAAGCTGTCTCTCTTACTGATGAATAGTTCATTTATTATTACTGTTGCCCAGAAAGTCTCTGCTATATTTGGCAGCAATCGATACTTCCTTGCATGTGCACTTGTAATCTGCCCCACGTGTGCCCTTCTGCAATTATACATTGACCTTGCTTCCTCTGAATCCTTGTCTGATTTTCCTATGTCACTGGAAGATGACCTTACCTGACACAGACACACAGGAAGTGCTCTGCAAAGTATGTCGAATTGATGAAAGTGAACGTGTATTTTGACAGAATGCTATCTTTTGAAAAATAAGAAGTACCACAATGATTTTTCTTTTTCGCCAAAGCAAACTTTCGTTTTCCAAGCACTATATATAAATACCATGGGCTTATTTTTTTCAGTATTTTATTTATTTATGAAAACATATACAAATATTTTTAATTAACTGTGCTAAAGAACATGTTAATCACTAAATAGGTATTGAATAATTTCCTGTGTATAAGGCTTTTTGCTTGAGGCTCTAGGTGATACAAAGTAGCATGAGCTCATGGACTTCTAGCAATTTACAGTCTAGAAAAAGAGATGAGACATGAACATAAATGGCTATAATACAGGACACATGCATAGTCATCATAACAGAGGTGCAAATAAGATGTATTCAGTGTGTCCAGGGGAGGACGAGATTAATTCCAGCTGGAGTGAACACGGATCTCCCTTGCATGAAGGGCATTTATGTGCGTTCCAGGGAGGAGACATAGATTTTGACAGTATAGATAAGGGGAAAGGGTTTTCATGCAGAGGGAACCACATGGGCAGGGGAGGGGAGTAGGAAAGTACAAAGCGTGTTTAAACAATAGACCAGTTTGGCTGAAACAGGATTTTTTTTTTTTTTTTTTTTTTGTGCCAGAGCCTCAAGCTGTCACCCTGGATAGAGTGCTGTGGCATCATAGCTCACAGCAACCTCCAATTCCTGGGCTCAAGCGAGTCTCCTTCCTCTGCCTCCCAAGTAGCTGGGACTACAGGCGCCCGCCACAATGCCCGGCCATTTTTGGTTGCAGCCGTCATTGTTGTTTGGCGGGCCCGGGCTGGATTCGAACCCGCCAGCTCAGGTGTACGTGACTGGTGCCTTAGCCCGTTGAGCCACAGGCGCAGAGCCTGAAACAGGATTTTTGAGTGGTGGAAGCTGTACTAACTAGGAAGGTAAAGGCCACAGTATGGAAGGCATTAAATATTAAACTAGGAATTTTGGACTTTATCCTGAAGTTAGTAGGGGGTGAATGATAAGATTCAATATCACTTTGTTTGTGCGGAATTATGCTACCTTTTATCTAATTGTGTGTTGAACTCCTCTTTAGACAATGGATTCCTAAGGGGCGAGGAGCATGGCTTATGCACCCCTGTTATCTCAGTGCCTGGCGTGTGGGAAATGCTAGACACTCCATATGTAACTTTTTCACTGAAGCAACAAATTATTGACCTTATAAATGTTAGATGTGTGTCTGGAATTTGGAAGACAGGGTATAGCTTAGATTGTCAGTGAAGAGATGACAGGAAGAGAACATGGGGAGGGAGGTCTAGGTAGCGAGCAGGCAGGGACTCTGGCGAGGGAAAAAATAGCAGGATGAACACTCACTCCTGACACAATTTATAATGAAGGCTCTATTTCGGATATGGTCTTTTTACTTGAGTCTTATGGGAATCTATATTTTATAAAAGCTTAAAGTAGGAGACAGAAACTTGAATACAGAGTTACTTAGAATCCTTAGACAACTAAACTTCTCTAAGTCCTCGTTTATCTGATGACATGCTGATTCTTCTTTGAGTTCTGAATGTTTCTACTGTGATCCAAACTTAGTATTACATATATTGATGAGCCTTCAAAATAACTAGTTCCTGAGAAATTTATCTTCTTTTATATTATAGGTGGGATTCTGAATAGATTCTCCAAAGACATAGCAATCTTGGATGACCTTCTGCCTCTTACCATATTTGACTTCATCCAGGTTTGTACAATTAGTTATGATTAAGTATCTGCATTTTTCTCATTTTTCAAATAATTACAAAAAGTAGATGAGTTTTTGTTCATTGTTCATTTGACTGAGAGTTGAGGTCCTGTCCATTATGTGCATTTTGAGAATATCCAGAGTTTTCAAAATAGACATAAGTTTAGTCAGCTTGGTATTATGTCAGAAACTGATTCTATGGCTCAGACCTGAGGCAATCCCGCCTTTAGGTATAATAACAACTATCTCCTTGGGAGTGATTTGAGAGGCACGAAGGACTATATTCTTCCAAATCACTGGCCACAAGGTATGACATTTTAGTACTGGCATCACTATTTGGTAGAAGCTTACGTACCTCCAAAAGGCCCATGTTAAAGTGAAGATGGATTCCTTGGGTGGATTATACTTGAAGGCAGTCTCACCTGGGAACTCTTTGGCACAGAATAGCTTGCCACTTTTCCCATGATTGGATCATAATGAAGGGACAGAAGTAAAGACAAGGGTTTTTTGTTTTTGTTTTGAGACAGTTTTGCTCTGTTGCCCTGGGTAGAGTGCAGTGGCATCATCATAGCTCACAGCAACCTCAAACTCCTGGGCTTAACCAATTCTCTGGCCTCAGCCTCCCAAGTAGCTAGAACTACAGGTGCCCATCACTACACTTGGCTAACTTTTTTCTATTTTTGGTAGAGATGAGGTCTCGCTTTTCTCAGGCTGGTCTTGAACTTCCAACCTCAAGCAATCCTTCCACTTCAGCCTCCCAGAGTGCTAGGGTTACAGGCTTCAGCCATCATGCCTGGCTGAAAGTAAAGATAAATTTTTGAATAGGCAAGAGGGGAAAGAAAAATTCAGGATTATATGGGAGCAACCTCTGAGTGATGGATGTGAATAGGCCTATAGGGCTTCCTGGCTGTGAGACTGACTCTCTGGGCTGGGTGACTGGTGACAGTGGAGAAGGAAAGGTGGGGGAGATAAAAGTGACTTTGAGGATACACATTAAGCCTCCGTAAGTGACAGGACTTAAGGAGTGTTATGAGATGATAATGTTGGCGACTGGACCAGGCTTACGCACAGCTTCCTGAGCTTCCTGTCTGGTTTAGGTTGAGCTCCAAGGAGCAAATGCCACAGTCTCAATGATCTCCTTGGAGAAACAGTTGAAACAGGATGCCGCTCATCTTGCAATGAATCCTTTTTCCCTCATGCTCCTTCCTCACCCCTGCAAGATAATAACACCGTGTCTCAGAGACCTTACAAAGCAAAATGAGGACTACTGCACATGTGTGTATACACAACTAACATTAGCAGGTGCAGAAAAACCGAAGGATCACTTTGCTCCTTCCGAAATGATTGACACAACTGAATATATTTACTGTTCCAAGTGACCTTAGCATTTTGGATTTCCTTCAGTTGTTCTGTTTAAAGATACAATTAAGCAACAGCTGCTGGGGTTTTTTAATCCATGCTTTGAGTTCATACATTCAAAGGAGCATTTCCTGTGTCATTCTATAAATGCTGGGCATTTGTTCTTCATTCTGGGAGTATAAATGAGGGGGTCCCAAATACAATATGAAACAGGTAAAAACTAGAATGGGAACATCTTGACCTGATTGCAAAAAATATTCATGAATGGTGCTCCTTGATAATTGTTTTTCCGCCTGTGTGGTCTACTGAGTCTCTTTCAGAATCAGTTTGAGGTTTCCTTCAAATCCTGAGAGAGAGTTAATTCTATTACTAGGCATCTACCAGAAGAAAAGAAAATCATTTTATCATAAGGACATTTGCACTAGACTGTTTATTAAAATATTTATCTTGTCAGTTAATATTTTTCAATATGTGATGACTGTCAGATTCGTTTATGCCAATGTAAATCACTTCTCCACATTTAGTGCTTTCAAGGTTTATTTGTTGTTGCTTCACAAAGTGATTTGGCAGTTTTTATTTTAATTTATTTTATTTGTAATATAAGAGGGTTCACATTAAGGGAGCAGAATATGAGAATCCAAATATAGCAAAATCCTGATAAATTTTGATTTTGCTAAATTCTTCATCACTGGTGTCCTTCAGATTATAAGCATCTCTGGTTATTTTTAATTATGTTCAAACAAATGAGCTTTCATTTATTCACATTTCAGGGACAGATCTATTGACCAAAATTTTCTATTTAAAAAACTTAATTTCTCTTTATTTCCTATCTTTTGTTAATATTCTGACAAACTTACTTGCTGGATTGGAACATCACATGATGAAAATGGAAGATCTGGGTTCTGTTCTGCAGGTTCCTCAATTTTACCTGAGCAGACCCTTGATCACAAACCTGCCACCTGTAGTGTGGGGAAGATAGACTGGTCCCTTTCAGTTCTAAAGTGATGTGCTTCAGATTGGCATGCTCGAGTTGGACCATACATTGACAAATTTGGGCTTGAAGAGAAACAGAGGAGAACAATATTCTAACATCTTTCTTATCTCCATGGCTTGGTGAATGATTTTTTTTCCTCATGAAAAAGAAGTATACATAATCTAAAATATGGAAACCACAAGGCCTTTTTTATTTCTTCTTTCTTACTCCAATAAATAGTTACATACTGAATCCTGCTACTTTGATCTCTACAATGTGTCTTTTACACCTTTCCCCAGCCCTTGTTCATCCTCTTAATCTTAATAATCTCTTATTTAAACGTTTGTAAGAGATTGCAGTTCATAATTAAATTCCAAATCTGGTTCTCACTGCATGGTTTTAAATAGGCTTTTTTTTTTTTTTAATCTATTTCAAAATGACCCTTCACTATTGCCATCTATTCCTTTTTGACAAGTAGCTCTGTGTGGTTTTCAGTGTCAGGAATGCTTTTGAACTTCTTTGTGGGGTGAAAATCTACTGCCCACTTCCTAGAAGCATTAGTGTGTAAAACAAGGTTTCATGTTTTGTTGATATTTTTCCCTTGAGGAAGTTTAAGATTTGTGTAAGGATGAATGTGAATGAATAATCCATGCTTACATTTTATCTTGTTCCTCTAGTTAGTTAGCCTTTCACTGATGTACCTGTTCTGAAATAACTTCTGTTTAATTCATTGTGAATTAAAAAGTAGGACAGAATTTAAGGTTTCTTTGTATACAAGTACTTTAAACTAGCGCCTTTATCTTTGCACACACTGCTGATTTATTGGGCTATGGTTTCAGTCACTGAAGTTGGCCTCTTATGAAGCAAAAGGAGTTATTTTTCTCAAGACTGATATTTTCCCCTTATTTTTTGAGTTGGACTATATTCTGGGTGATGGTAATGCCTGGAAATCTGGACACTTTGTGAATGGTCTGTCAATTTCAAATGTGTCCACTTCTCTACTACTGTCTGACATAGTGTAGGGGCTCAGTCAGTTGACCACCCAATCCAACCTACTCTACCAGAATACAGTTACAGGTTCAATACTGATCATCCCCACCGTATCAGCAATCATTTTAAAAGAAACAAATGTTTTCAATAGAGAATGGGTTCAGGAGTGGAGTGATTTTTATACCTACATGGTCACTTTTCCACACACTTTTTTAATGAAAGTGATGTGAAATTGGAATTACCTGGTGAAAACAGCACAAGTCAAATCAATGCAATGCGGTTTATAATGGTCAAAGCAAATAAAAGGCCCTGATCCTAATGGAGCAACTGAATGTTTCTGTACTCCCAACGCCACAGCAATTTTCTTTCAGATATACTGGTATTTCATGTGACAGCCCATTTAAATTAAATTATACTCCATGGAACCTGTCCCCCACTCCTCAAGAGATTATGTTTCTGAGAAACCATTGGCTTTAGGGGGGAAAAAAGTCCACAGTCTACTATCAATGAAGCATCTCGTCATGTAGTAACTAAGGCATCCTGGGCATTCACATTGTACTGGTAGCACCTGTAAGACAAAAATGGACTAGGGAGGACTTGTCTTAAGTTATTGAGTGGTGATATAGCCAGTCTCATACGTGGCACAGTAGAGATTCAGCCCAGTGCTCACTGAAGGGGTGAGGGCTGGATTCCAGAATTGGGTGACTAGAGACACAGAGGTATTTTCCCTTAGAAAAGTGTCTCTAAGAATCATCTGAAGTTTTAGATGGAAATGAGAAGCTAAAGATGTACACAAATCTGAGCCACACACCCATCATCACCTTGATCTATCAACACGTTATGTGTTTCAATGCATCAATTGAACATGCGTGTGCCACCCGTGGAAAGTGGTAGAAGACTGGCTCACTGAGTGGTATGTGGATGTTATAAAAAGTTTTTTCTTACCCTTTTTCCTGAGAATTACTTTATTTATACTTTATTTAAGTGAGTTAATGTGAAGTAAATGTTAGCAGACTTCTTATCTTTTTCAAATGTATGTATTTGATGTCATGTAAAATATAGAATTTAAGCCTTTAACTTATCCTAAAGAGCACCAATCAGGTTAGCTAGTTTCTGAGATTGCTAACAGGACCTACTTTTTTGGTGTGAAAAGATACCTGCAATGGATGGGCTTGACCAAAGTACAAAATTTATTCCAACAACATATGAGATTAAAATGTATCCCAACAAAAAATGAGATTAAAAAAATTATTTCATTTCAAATTATATCAGCCGAAATAACTATATCTGCAGAAATAATTTTTTGAGCCTGTAGGAAATCTTCAGCTATTTCAAAGAATGGGAACAGAAGAGTTGGAGAGATTATTAGGTATAATTTCTTGCAATCTTAAGCATGAGAAAACTAGGCTTAGATAGGGTAGTTTGTCTAAATGACCAGCCCTGGATTTAAACTAGATCTTTCTGACTAAAAAGGCTCTGAGGCAAATGCCAGATTTCCAACAATTTTCAAACCACAATAAATTCTAAAATTTACATTCACACCAAAATTATTTCAAAGTAGTTTTTCTTAATTCATATTCATTTAGAAATTATTTATTATACAACACTTTAAAGTGTCTGGGAAATGTGAATATCCTAAGATCAAAGAAGACCACATTTTCAAAACTTCAAAAAATGTTATTATCCGTGACCTAAACAAATGTTCTTTGAGATGGGTGCCCTCCCAGTAGGAAGACACCTGCTCCTTATTAAGAAAGAACAGAGTGGGAAGAGCTTATTAGAAACCAATCACTGACACACCTTGTGTACCTGGCAGTGGGAAAACGTTTCCTCACCACCGTGTTCTCTTTGATCTTGCAGTTGTTACTAATCGTGATTGGAGCTGTGGCAGTTGTCTCAGTTTTGCAGCCTTACATCTTCCTTGCCACAGTGCCAGTGATAGTGGCTTTTATTACGTTGAGAGGATACTTCCTGCACACCTCACAGCAACTCAAACAACTGGAATCTGAAGGTATGATGACATTGAATGTGCGATGCTCACCTTGGAAAACAGCGACAAGAGCTATTGAGGATTCTTTGTTGCTAATCTGCTTTTCCAAACATTTTCCCCCAGCTTTTAAACTCTTGCATCTTATACAATGATTTTTTTTTTAAATGGGTCTGTCCATAAACGGAAACCTCATTGCAAATTACACACGGATTGAATGACCATGTGACCTCATATTGGTTTTAAAACGAGGGTTGGTGTATAGGAAATTCATTTATAATTTACTCATAGCAATTAAATTTAAAACTGATAATCCTGCAGTAGTAGACGTTTCTTTGGGATCCAAAGTGATACTACACAAAATACTTCCCTTATGGCTTGGTGTCTTCAGACGCCCTTTCTTTCTCTCCCAGGGCTGCCTTTTGTGTGCCCCAAACTCCATGTGAGCTGTTTGGGGAGCATACTTTTCAGGATTAGCCTTGGTGTGGGGGATAAATTTCTAGTCTATTTCTTCTTTAGAGGTTATTAGCTAAATCAAGTCATGTAAACTTGCTTAATTGAGATGCTTGAAAAACTTGTCTTAAAAGAATATTTTGTTTCAGCAATGATTAATTTAGAATTAGTCAAAAAAACAATTCTCGATGGTAACCAAGAAATATGAGTCAATAATGGTAGCAATTTTGTAAGTTTTCATTTATGGTAGTCAAGTAAAAAAAGAGGGTAACCTATTTTTTAAAAAAGGTAGCAGAGTGAAAAAGACTTTTTAAAGCAATGACATGTGTGGTATGATTACGTTAGTTGTTTGCAGATACATTGTAATGTGAAATTCCATTTTCTGTTTATGTGATTTACATTGTTTTCTATGGGAATATTTCACAGGCAGGAGTCCGATTTTCACTCATCTTGTTACAAGTTTAAAAGGACTATGGACACTTCGTGCCTTTGGACGTCAGCCTTACTTTGAAACTCTTTTCCACAAAGCTCTGAATTTGCATACTGCCAACTGGTTCTTGTACCTGTCAACCCTGCGCTGGTTCCAAATGCGAATAGAAATAATTTTTGTCGTCTTCTTCATTGCTGTTACCTTCATTTCCATTTTAACAACAGGTACCCCCAACTCACTATTTAGCCAGGCATTTGTGTTAAAATGTTGACAGTGAATAAAATGCTTACAGGTTAAAAATTTCAAATACCCTTAAATAGATTTTTTTGAGTTTATTAATTGAACAATATATTGGTTTGTTGTTCAACAAATGATTCTTTGAATTTCTATTGTCTTATTGTTGAACACATAATCTCTTTGATATAGAAGTTATATATAGTATTTTTTCCTGGCTTTTACAGTTTTAAAAACTGAGACACATAGAGTGTCAGATAGCAGCTATGTTACTGAAAGAAAAAAAATCATCTCTTCATGTTTATATTGGTAGAGGGTCCTCGTTTCCAAATTAATAGATCTCTTTATTAAGGAGCGCTCTGAATAGGGAGAAAGAAACATCTGCATTTGTTCACGCACATGCGTGAGCGCATACACACAAAGACACCGACACACAAACACATAGACACAGACGTACACACAGACACGCAAACACACACAGACATAAACACACACATAAAGACACAAAGACACACAAACACACATAGACACAGACATGCAAACACACACAGACACACAGGAAAAGACACACACAGACACAGACACACAAACACACCCAGACACACAGGCACACACATAGAGACACAAAGACACAGACACACAAACACACACAGACACACACAGAGACACAGAGACACATAGACACACATACACAGAAACAGACACACACAGACACAGACACACCCATAGAGACACAAAGACACAGACACACACAGAGACACATAGACACACATACACAGACACAGAGACACACAGAGATACACACAGACACAGACACACAAACACACAGACACACACAGACACACAGAGACACATAGACACACAGACACAGACCCACACAGACACAGACACACCCATACAGACACAAAGACACAGACACACACACAGACACAGACACACAAACACACCCAGACACAGAGACACACAGAGACACATAGATACACAGACACAGACACACACAGACACAGACACACCCATAGAGACACAAAGACACAGACACACACACACAAACACACCCAGACACAGAGACACACAGACACACACACAGAGACACACAGACATACAAACACACAGACACACACAGAGACACACAGACACAGACACACAAACACACAGACACACAGACAGACACACACACGCCCCTGCATGGTAAGTTTTATTCTTTTAGCTACTGGTTGGTGAAATTTGTTATTTGGTAAGAGTTTTGCGTGAAGAAAACTGCCACAGAAGGGAAATAACTTAGAACAAAAAGTGCCATATTTTTCTATAGCTAATGTTCTGAATTTTAGGACCTTTGGATAAAAACTACCAAATGTCTCATAATAAGTAAAATAAAAGCTGTACAGATAAATGAGTTTGTCTAATTCAAGGAGTTGAATAAGTGTTGAAATACATTGCTATCTGTGACTATGGATAGAGATTCAAAGCAAATGCAAAATCAATGCCAAAACTGCAGCTTTTTTGTTGTAAGAAGAGAACTCTGCTCCAACCAAAATGTGACATCGTTGGAGAGTTACAGGAGGGCCTCTTGGAGACACAAGGCGGGCGGCACCTTTTGGCCCCTGAAGGAGCTTCTTCCCGTCTCAGGAGTGCACATCTGGCACGTTTCCATTTCTTTCTGTGGCTGCTTCATTCATTTCTCTCCCTGAAGTGTGGTTTCCCTGGCATCCCAGGACTCTGCCACCTTGGCTTTTTGTAGTTTCTCCACTCTAAGCCCTGAATTAACAGAGCTTGGCTGTTCTTCTGCCCTATGACAGAGTTCTGGAGGGAACAGAAACAAACAGGCTTGTTTCGGTGCAGCCGTCCCCCTGGACTCCACTCAGCCTCTGTGAGGTTAGCAGGTTCACCACCTTTGTTCTCTGGGCTGGGGCAGGAGGAAATGACCCGTGAAACGAGTTTAAATGGGCAGGCATATGAACTAATCCTCAGCAGTACGGTCATTTTAGGGAACTTTAAAAAAAAGTTTGATTTTTAGGTTCAGAATCTTAATTTTTTTTTTTTTTTTTAGTTATTTGAAACAGAGTCTGAGTTACCTAAACGAAGATGTGTTAACAATTAATTCAAACCAGTATAACACATGTTCTAACATAATGGTCACAAGTATGACTGAGTTCTGATTTACTGGGAGCAGTAATCAAAACACTTAGCAATCAGTACAGGAAATAACCTACTGACCAAATCCGACTCCCAACCGGAGCCGACGTCGGCCACCCAGAGAACATCAGCTCTGGTCTTCAGGTGTTAACTCCTATATACCCTCTTGTTCTTCCTTCTCTGAGCCCCTCATTTTCTTCAACAGTAGATAGACAAAATAATATTACCTACTGCTTAGGTTTGTGGTATTAAATGTGATAATTTGTGCAAAATACTTAGTGTAGCACTTGGTCTATAGTAAATACCAAATAAAAGTTGTTACTTGTTGTCATTATTAAAATTTTATCTTATTTTCATCTTAAGCTTTACAAAGCAACCTATTAGGGCCTTGGATGAATCTTAACTATTTTAAGGGAACTATTTAGTACTAAAAGCAGATATGTGCTGTGTGTGGTATGCCTTCTGTTAAAAGAATTATAGAATACAAATTTCAATTAATAGTGATGAATTATTTCTTGTGAGTTTTGAAACTCATGACAATTTTATCATGGTATAAGAAGTCTCAATTGAGACTTAGTAACTTAAATTTATAATACTATCAGTTAAAGATATTCCTTTTAGAATTTTTTTTTTTTTTTTTTTTTTTTTTTTTTTTTAATTTTTTTGCAAGGGCGGGGTTTT
>CAUYON010083535.1:0-20908 GCA_963573935.1 Arctocebus calabarensis
GATTAATAAATTGTGGTATATCTATCTATACAGATATAGATATAGATATATCATGGAATATTATGCAACCTTAAAGAAAGATGGAGACTTTACCTCTTTCATGTTTACATAGATGGAGCTGGAACATATTCTTCTTAGCAAGTATCTCAAGAATGAAAGGAAAAGTATCCAATGTACTCAGCCCTACTATGGAGCTAATTTATAGTTTTCATCTGAAGTCTATAACCCAATTATACCCTAAGACTAGGGGGAAAGGGGCAAGGGAGGGTAGGGGAGGGGGGAAGATGGGTGGAGGAAGGGTAATTGGTGGGGCCACACTTATGGTGCATCTTAGAAGGGTACAGAGGAAACTTACTAAATACAGAATACAAATGTCTTCATATAATAACTAAGAAAATGCCATGAAGGCTATGTTAAATAGTTTAATGAAATTTTTCAGATTGCATATGAAACCAGCACATTGTACCCCTTGATTGCACTAATGTACTTAGCTCTGATTCAATAAAAAAAGAAAAAAAAAAAGAAAATGTGAATTGTGTTTCTATTAACGTTTTGTTATTAATTTATCCTCTAATTTTTCCCTAGAGCACACAACATTTTTTTAAATATTTTTTTCCTTGGACAAAAAAAATATGGTTGTGCAAAAGTATGAAAAATGTTGTTCTCTAAGATATTCTGAAATACCTGATGCAAATAGTCATTAGCACTAATATATAGAAAGGAGAATATGGTTTGAATAAATATTTTTGATTAAAATTGATATATAAATCTGACTTATGTATTAAAAGCAACTGTTTATGATTATATTGCTTATTACTATGAAACCAATTTATAAACACTCACACTTGCATATGACAAATGAATCACAACTATAGCCTAGGATGAAGGAGGGAAGGGGAGGGACAAGGGAAGGGTGTGGATCGATAGAGGAGCTGTTAGTTGGGGGACCACACTTATGGATCTTATTGCAAGCACAAGTTGGATTTATCAGATGTAGATCATAAATGTCTTAATACTGTAATTTGGCAAATGAGGTGAAGGCTATGTTGACTAGTAGGATGTAAGCACTCCAATTTGTAAAAATAATAAGCATATTAAATCCCATAAATGTATAAATGTATTCATGATCTATGTACAAATGACTTAATAAAAAGAAAAAAAACATAGAAACTCCCCCCCAGAAATAAAGATCTTATGCAGTTGTCAGCAAAAAATAAAGAAGGAAATTAAGACAAATAAGCCATTTTATTGATATCAAAAGCAAATTGTCCATAGTGCAAATAATTTAGTAATAATTCTGAAATTATTTAAGAATTGAAAATGGTAGATGATAACAGAGTATGTAAATAAATGGAAAAACATGCTCGTGGATTGGCAGAATCAATGATGTTAAAATGTCCATACTATCCAGGGCGGCGCCTGTGGCTCATGGAGTAGGTTGCCGACCCCATATACTGAAAGTAGCGAGTTCAAAATGTCTATACTATCCAAAGTTATCTGCAGATTCAATGTAATCCCCATTAAAATACCAATGTCATTTTTCATAGATCTAGAAAAAATAAATCTGTGCTTCATATCAAACTAGAAAAGAGCCTGAATAGCCAAAGCAACCTTAGAGACAAACTGGGAGCGATCACTATACCAGACTTCAAGCTACATTGCAAGAGTATAGTAATGAACGCAGCATAGTACTGGAACCATGACAGAGACTAATCTTTGAAAAGGCAGACAGTAACATACTCTGGGGAAAAGAATCTTTATTCAGCAAATGGTGCTGGGATAATTTGATTGCCACACGTACAAGATTGAAACAGGATTGGCACCTCTCATCACTCACAGACACACACACAAACCAATTCACAATGGGTTACAGACTTAAACCTAAGGCAGGAAGCTATAAGAATTCTAGAAAAAATCTTTGTGCTTCGACTTTGATAGTGGAGAATTTTCATTCACAAGAGAGATATGGGTGTGACATTTGGAAGGAGGGGGATTAAAATAACATATTGATAGTTTCATGATTATCAATGTATTTCTTAAAAATATATGGCAGAGATTTGGGGGACTATTTAAACTTTAAAATAATTTATAATGGTAATTTGTGTCCTTGGGTCTTACTACTCAGATATGCTTATTCCTACCCACAACTTAGCATGGCAAACAAAGGCCACATCAAGTTAAAAACATTCTCACAAAACATCCCAAATTCCCATGGTTGAAAATGTCAACCATGAAATAATAAAGTGAACAGCAGAAAAAGCTAAAGTTACTAAAAATGAGGTCCCTAGAAAGTCTGTTATACTGTTTGCTTTTTTTATTCTCATCAATGCACTATCCTTTTGGGTTATTATTTTTGAAGTGTTTTATGTAAGAAAAGGCTTGGAAAATAGATGTCTACCTTTGAAAATTTGTATTTTTCTCTTTCTAAAATATACAGTATTTCAAATGCATATTTTTATATTAAACTTACACTGGAAAACAGGGCTGATAAGTTTCTTAGGAAACAAATCTTATTTTTTTGAAATGAGACAATTTTGACAAATATTGAGACTATGAGGAAAGTATTTTCAAAATCTTTTGAAATTTGGTTAAAATATTTCGCTTTCGTAAATACTTTTACATATCCTTGAATGATCTTTATAATAATGCTAGAAACAACTGAACAATTAATTTATGAAAACTATATTCAAACTTTAAATAGAACAGAAACACAATCCCTGTCTTAATCCTATGTTCACAGAACTATTTTTTTTTTCAAACAATTGTAGACAAGAAATTCTGAAGAAATGAAATGAAGGCAAGATTAACAACTCACAGCTCAAAGCTTTGAGGGAAAGAGTAACATAAGTGGAATTCTCCAGCCTACACACTCCCACCTCGTTACTTCAAGGATAAATTGAAGCGTATGCACAAACTCAAATTAAAAAAAGAAGCAAACAATTGATAAATCAGGGACGGTTAAAGTAGGCATGCTTTAGAAGAAAGAAAGATTTTGAGTTCAGTTTTCAAAAGGGTAAAAAAAGGTCATAGAAGGAAGATATTACCATTTTAATATTTTCTAAAATGAATTACATTTTCATAGAGTGATGATATAAAAAAAGATACTGAATTGTTTTTGTCATTCAAATTTCATAATTGTAGGTATGTTTTAAGTGAAATTATAAAGAAATACTTTCATTCCTGGCATTCTTTTGATTCCTTTAAATATTCCTTCAGAGGATGATTTTTATGGGGGATGTATATGAAGCTCCAAGTACTCTATAATTATCTGTCAAATGAATTGTGACTTGCCCATAATGCTGTTTAATGCAAACAGCCATTTCTTCAACCTGCCATTCAGTTGCTTGTCTTTCAGTCTCTGCCCCACTGTTGCTGAGCTCCTGCCACATTAACCATTTTAACTTGCACTTGGAAACATTTATCATGATGCCATCAGTTTTTACTGCAGATTCTCCATTTGTTTGTTTGTTTGTTTTTAAATATCAAGTTCTCAAAAATTATTAGGGCAAGGAAAACATTTCTTGAAGTGAAGACCCTGCAATGTTTTGTCTCTTTAAATCATAATATTGTTATTTTTCCTTTAGAACTCTCTCAGTGGTTACCAGCATTGGTACTCTGACCATTTTAATAATAATATGCATTTTTCCTATACTGAAACTACTCTCTTGCCACATTTGCAGAACCTGGAAAATGCTTGCGGTTCCAATACTCTGATCTAATCTTTTCTAGTATAATTTTTTTAAAAAGCACTTCTGGCAAAGTAAACGCTTTTCTCCTCCTTTATAGAACCAACAAATGATGCAGCCATCTTCCTGCCATCTAGGATAATGATTCTCAAATCCATTTGCATGCACAAAATATGCCTTTTGCATGCACAAAAACCAACTTGATATTTATTAACTTGTATTTCAGATATAAATATATATTTGACTAGCTGGGATTTCAGGAAGAATTTTTGTAAATTGACCAGGCTACCTATTGTAAATACTAGAATTATAATGTTACATTAACTTTATAAATAATCTCACAGCTATAAAGATAAGCTGACAAGAACGTGATGAATAAATAGTCCAAACAGTAGTGAATCAGGAAAGGCAAGCCAAGCACTGAACCTGGCTCTGTATTTGCCACACCATGGAAATTTGAGCTTTGTTGACCACGTTAGGGTCAGAAAACAAAGCTGAGCTCAGAGGAACCTTCAAAGACATTGGTATTTTATGTTTGAACTTGGACATTAAATACACAACAAGTCAATATTTTCTTCTTGTGATATACTTATTTATTTTATAAATTCTTTCACATATATGCTATATTTCTCAATTCACGGTATAAAATGCTTGTAACAAAATGTTATTAATAAGCACCCTAAGATTGTCTTTGGTCAGTACACTGTTCACCTTTAATAATATGTCAACCAAAATACTATGTATTTTTCTTCAACAAAACGTTCTTTATCACCTAAAAATCATTATTTCCATGACTCAATTGGAAATCCAAATTAGTCTCTGCTCCTTGCAATTGAACAATAAGATGTCAAAGATTTAAATTTGTTCAATTTCTAATTCTGCCTCTTTTAGTCATTTTTATTACTTTGTACCCTTTTTTGATGTTGTTATATTTTAATCTCAGATTTTCTGCCATGTAGACAGATGCAATTCTTAATTTTATGCCTTTGTATCACTTCAAGCAATAGGCAGTCTATAGTCACCTATTGAAAATTTTCTTTCTTAAATAATATCCTTCTAGGAGTAACTTAAAATAAAAACAAAGATTTTTTGGCATATTTGACGTTTAAAACTGGACTAAATATTAGACATATATTGGAGGCCATTCCATTGTGAACAAATAGAGGTCAGACTGTCTGAATAAGATACATTGGTAGTAGAAGTTAAGCCTGGGGCAATTGTCTTGAAAAGTATTTCCCTCATTAAACATTGGTTGTGAGTACAGCTGACCTTACCACAGTAGCCTGCTACCTAAGATTTTGATTTCAGAATCTGGAAGAGCATTTTCTTCTCCCTGGTAGTTCTCATTCTCATGAAACAACTCCACTTTTCCATCCAAAATTTAGCTATCTTAGTTCTTCTGAAACAAATCTTGTTAAACTTCTCAGTGTGGTATTTTTTTTTCCATTTTTTCTCATTCCAGGGTTTTTGCTGGCTTTATTTTAGCAAAAACAAGCTATTTCCTGCCTTTACGATGCCTAACATAATCTTTTTAATATTTCTTCTTCATGTAGAAGAATGTTAAGTATGTTTATCTACACTTATGACTTATTTATAGACCCAGAATAACTTTTACTATTGCAGTGTACATACCAAATTTATTTCCTTTGTCAACAATATTTTATTAAAGAGTCATCACTTTTTTAATCATAAGAATGTGTTTTACTTTGTGGTAAGAGTTGACTAGATTTCTTTTTGCAATATTTTGAGAAGCAGATATTATAAATAAAAGAAAAAGCAGCATGTTTGTAAGTGTGGGGGGAGGGTCTGTGATTCTTTAAAAATAATTATGCTGACTGAAATTACTTAAATCCTGCTGACTCAGTGTCATTTTTTAAAAAATATAATAAACAAAAAGACTAAAAAGCATTTTGAAATATCCAGCTTTTTTTTTTTTTTTTTGGTAGAGACAGAGTCTCACTTTATCGCCCTGGGTAGAGAGCCGTGGCGTCACACTGCTCACAGCAACCTCCAGCTCTTGGGCTTAAGCGATTCTCTTGCCTCAGCCTCCCTAGTAGCTGGGACTACAGGCGCCCACCACAGCGCCCGGCTGTTTTTTTGTTTTGCAGTTCAGCTGAGGCTGGGCTTGAACCCGCCACCTTCGGTATATGGGGCCGGCGCCCTACTCGCTGAGCCACAGGAGCCGCCCAATATCCAGCTTTTCATACTTCAGAAATCTTATAATACTTCATGGCAAATAGATTTAATATAATGCTATGCATTAGAATCCTTAAGATACGAGCTGCCATACGGATGACTAAAAGAGATACTCTGATCCATTTGATGCAGGACAAGGCGGCCCTATGACCTGCCACCTTGGCCCTGGCAGTGCTGATACTGTGGTGGATGGAGGAATCAGCTTGCTGGAAGGGCCTGACACCTGTGGGGGAGACACTTGCCCCTTGCTGTCTCCTTCCCATGCTCCTCTGGCTAGTACATTTCATGGATGACCCTTGCTGTCTCCTGTGCACATCTGCCTGGCCAATGTCATGTCAGTTTCCAGGGCCTGGGTCTTCAATGGACAGCTGGCTGTAACTGCCGAAGACTCACTCCCTAAGAAGTTCCAGCAAAACAACCCCCAGGACTATATAAACCTGAACAGAGAGCTCAGACACAGACCTCGGCTGGACCTCAGAGAGGGAAAAGGAGAGCTTGTTCCCCTCCAACACAGACCTCTGCTGGCCCTCGGAGAGGGAGCAGGAGACCTTGTTCCCCTCCTGGGTCCTCTCTGCCTGGAAGTTTAGTTTCTGTTGTAGTTGTAATTTTTGTTCCCTGTAAATAAATCCTGACTTACCATTATTCCTGTGGTCCATCGATTTCTTCTTCGAATGGCTGAGACCAAGAACCTGAAATTCTGGCCTCACATTTTGTCTAAATTAGTGCCTTCCCAATCCAACTGCATAGTACAAACTCCTGGGTCAGTGACGCTAAAATTAAAGTCCCTTGACCAACAGTTTTAGGATGATCTGAGAATTTATTTAAAATTTACATACTTACTATAATCCTCACAGGTGGGGGTAGGGCCCAGCAACATGTGTTTAAACAAAACATAACTCTCTAGATGATTCTGATGCATTCTTAACAGTGAGAATCACCCAACTAGATAGTTCTAATTGTGGTTGAACATACTTTGTTCCAGGCTGAAACTTTCAGGCACATGATCTGTCATGTAAGGCACCCTAGCTATTCATAGCCAGACGGTACAGTAATTAGAAGAAAAATCTTGGACCTGATCTGGCATGTTCTACCTATCTACATTTCTTTAAATGGTTTAATATCCCGTGCTGCATTTTCTCGATCTATAAAATGGGGATACTAATATCTGTCTCATAAATTTGTCATAAAGATTGAGGAGGTTCTCTCTTCAAGCTTTTAGCAGAATACCCTATAGAAAGAAAATAAATAAATGATAGTTATCCATGAGGCATATCTAAGTAAATGTAGTTATAATGTTCACATAAGAAATTAGTTCACAATTATTCTTATTGACCCTACATTGGGTTTGACATTCAGTTGGCATTAGGGGGTCTGAATTTATAAAATATTCACTATTGCATTTCTCTTCATGCTGAAGGTAAAATGTAGACATGTAATTTATGATACTTTATTTTCTCATTTTATAAGATGTTAGATATGCCAACACTATGCTTTTATAAATTTTTATAATGGTAATCCCTAGTTAAAAAAAATTATTTGCCCAGAATCTAAATACATGTGCAGACAGGTAGCTCGATAGGTATGAAATAAAATAAAATATTGTACAATAATACTGCTTTTGTCGTGTGTAATTCATTCTGATGTTATATTGTACATATTCATCTCTAGTGTGTTTAAATAAAGCAGTCTGATACCACTCCCCAAACAATATAGTATGACATACCCTGGCGAAAACAATCAAAAATTAGTAAAAATATTTAATAACTGCCACTTGATGCTATATTAGATATTATAAATGTATCGTTTACAAGTTTGTTTTTCTCACAACTCTTTGAAATTTACTTATAATAGTTATCACATTGATACCAGAATTTTGTCTTCAGTAGGGTCTTGGTTGCGGTGATTTGGAAGAATGAAACCAAGGACCACAGATTAGTAGTTAAGACAGGATAATAATACAAAAACACCAAAGCTCCTGGCAGAGAGGACCCACGTGGAGAGGAAAAGCTCTTTCACTCCTCTCTCTCTCTTTGGGGCTCTTTGTGCAGGGGTATATATAGTCTCATGGGGTTCTTTGTAGTTACATTTAGCAAGAACTCGGTAGCAAATGAATGGCCACAATACCTTTCATTCCTAGGGAAGTTTCATGCCTAGGAAATGTACATGAAATTGACCAGGCCTAGGAAACTTACACGAAATTTACCAGGCCTAGGAAATGTGTGGGTTCCCTGTTCAGTAGCAAGTGCAAGGGTAAGAAGACCTAAGTTGCTGGTGTCTCCCCAGCAGCTGTCTGGCCCCTCCGGCTACTGGAGCCTCTTATGGGACGCCCCCTGCCTACCCTCCAGCCCTCTGGTTCCTCTGCGGACTGCCACCTCACCAACACAGCCTGAAGGCAGCATGTCTGCCCCTTAGCGCCACCGAGCTGGCTGGAGAGCCACCTGTCCTGTATCAACATTGACTTATAATTTTTATGTTTTTATCATTTTTCACTCAAACCAAAAAGTTAAATGATTTTTGAATACAAGCCATTCACAATGCCTAGGATAAAATACATGTTCAAAGCAAGCAGGGTCAGACATTGAAAACAATTTTCTGGTTTTATAGTGCTGCTCAGCAAATAAACACAAATATTTTTTCTAGTTTAAATGGTTACTAATCAGCACAGTGCATAATATATAGGTATGGATCATAATTTTTGCCATTTCTTTATATATTGTAATTTCTTTTCTCCTCTAAAGTGTATAACTAAAATGTAACTGAAAGGAACAAAAACAGCACCATCTTGCAAAGACTAATGCCATCTTAAGAAACTGTTTTCACAGTTTCAATCCCAAACACCAAACACAGTTTTGACTCCAAAGAGATAAGTTTCACTTTCTCAGTAATCAGGCGATTCTCCCCTTAGCCTAGCCACAGGCCGTCAGCTTATCAAATGGGTGTCACCCTGCAGCCTCCCAGGGATGCTAAAGACTAACCCCCCCTGCCCCAGAAATCTATAAAAAGTTTCCCCTCCCCTAGAACCGGGCCTTCAGCTCGATCTCGCTGAGCCGAGATTCTGGAGGTCCAAGCTCGCGACTTGAGTAAAGCTGCCCTCTTGTTTTTTGCATCCGAAGACTGGCTCCTGGGTTGCTTTGGGAACTCAGGACTGGGCATAACATAACTCATTGCTAACTAAATGAGCAAATTTTCGACGTAGAGATGCTGAGCACTTCAAATCTTTATGTTCTGCATATTGATTTTGTTTAATCAAGATTTACATGTCAATACTATTGTTAAAACACCAGTGCTTTGATTTTGCAAGGTAATATTGATTTGGCCACATAGATTTCTTCAGATTCAAGTTATTATAATTAACACAAAATTATTGAATACAGGCTTTTTTTTGTAGTCAGATTTATTTGCATTTACCTCAGTGTTTCAAAAATGTATCAAAGGATTCTTTAAGCGGGATTATTTCAAATACCGGTCAAGTTTCTTTTGAATTATAGTCATTTTTCACTATTAGCCATTTCCAAGCACATATTCACTTATTTGTGGATGCCTCCTGTTACATTCAAGCTTATCAACCTTGTCCAATAAATGCATGTATTTAATAAGATTCAAAGACTGTTTTCTGTAGGGCAACTGCATAAGCTTTCTTACAAAAAAAGCATGATCCCTGAATTTATTGCCTTCATGATTACTGATGAGGCTGTGGGTGTGGAATGGGAGGGACCTTTCTGGCTGACAGCCAAGTGAATTCTGCTTTCAGACACTGAAGGCAGTTTCGGATTGTGTTTTGATGTTTTCACCAGCCTTTGGCTGTATTGATTTGATCACAAAATATACATCTGTGATCTCATTTTTCTCCAGCCATCTTTTCCACTCAATCAGACATGTACACAAATATCCACAGGACAGAAGAATGCTTTTAACTGAGGCAAATCTCTTAGGAATAGTGTCATGCAAGAATCTATTTTTGAAAGACTTTATTTGCTGTTTGTGCCAAGCATATTTTTCCCTTAGTAGAATAACACTGAAGGTGATGATTGAAGGAAAAGGTGCATTAGGAACAAACGATTCTAATATGCCAAGTGTCCCCATAGTCTGAATAGTAATTGTACCTTTTTTGTTAATGACCAAAATATTTTTAACTTTCTTTTAATTTCCATGACTAAGTATCAATAAGCCATGAATGTCTCTTTCAACTGGAATATTTCTCAGTGATATCATGGAAGAGCAAAAATGTATCACAAAATTTGTCTTTTATTCAGAGAGACAGAACTCAAATTAAAGCTGTCTGTTCTTGGTTCTCCTTTATATTCCCTGGACCTGCTTTACAGTAGTTCACTACTGTAAAATTAAATGCAAATTTACTTTTGAAACTAAAAGAATTAAATTTCAGAATAAATGTAGATGTTATTACTGAAAACACTTTTTGAATTCTTTTTGATTATGTTCTTTCACTTTAAAGAAATTATATAAAAAGTTTAAATTTTCACTTACAGTGTGGCCTAGTATTGGGCATCAAATAGTATTTTCCAGTAATCATGTACTGCATTAATACTTGACTCTAAAAGATTTTTAGCTGTTTTTTTAAAAAAACAATTTTTCCAAGAATTAAAATGGGGCAAGTGTGGTGGCTCACACCTATAATCCTAATACTCTGGGAGGCCAAGGCAAGTGAATTGCATGAGCTGACAAGTTCAAGACTAGCCTGAGCAAGAGCAAGACCTCGTCTCTAAAAATAGTGGGACATTGTGGTGAGTACCTGTAATCCCAGCATCATGGAAGACTGAGGCAAGAGGATCGCTTGAGCCCAAGAGTTTGAAGTTGCTATGAGCAACGATGCCATGGCACTCTACCAAGGGCAACAAAGTGAGAAAAAAAGGATCAAAATTTGCCACTAAGATGAAAATAAAATTAAAAACAAATTTTTAATACTTAAAATAATATTCATGGTATGAATCTAACTACATAAAGTAACCACTTTGTAGGATAAAATCTAGGCAAAAGTTTTTATATTGATTAATGAAGATATTATATCACTCATCCACTTTAATAATTTTTCAGAATGAAATAAAATTGCAATGACAGAAAATAACTGAGTCTTTACATAAGACCAGGTTTAAAGCATTTCGTATCATAATTCTACAAACTTCAGAGAATGATTTTTCTCTTCTTTATTTCTCAAAAATACTGTGTATTGTTTCCATATTATCACTAACTTCCAATAATTCCTTGATATTTTTCAAAAGATAAATTAATTTAATTGATTTAATTAAGTATTTCATAGGGAAAAAATGTCTCAAGTCATCATCATCGACTACTAATCTTTATAAGGAATTTATATTCTATTATTTATGTAATATGTTTTGATTTCAACCAAAGTTATTTTCAATTCAAAATTTAAATGTGGTAAACTAGTAGTAAAGTAGAACAAAAATATAAAATTAACATATCTGTAAATAATCATCTCCTTGGTATTTAATATATAATGAAAAATTAGATTTTCACACATGTATTTAACAGATTAAAAAATGAAAAAAATATATAAAACTTTAAAACCCTGCCCCCCTTAGTTATAGTATTAAAAATACATATTAATGCTATTGTTTTTAATTCCTGATATAAGTGCAAATTTGCTAAAAGTATTAAAATCAGGTATTCACAGAATATTCTTTATTATTGTAAAAGGAGATTTAATCTCTGGTTTATAAAGTTATTTGAACTCCATCTTTCTGAAAGCTTTTTTTTTTTAATCTCTAAATACATTTACAAGGTTTAATTTTAATTTCCTCTGCTGAGGTATTTATGGATAGGAGTTTACTCTTTTTAACTAGTCATCACTAAATTGCTAATACATTCAATTTAATCACTTCCAGCATTCTTTTCAGCAGTACATGTATGCACCCTGTCCCCTTTGTACTATGCATATCTCTCCCAATATAAAGAAGTATAATCTCATTTTAAATACCAACAAATATTTAATTAATAGAAAGCTTTTGTTAAATGTATATTATATTGTACCAAAAACCGTGACGGTTATAAATTTGAAAAAGGCACATTTTTATCCCTTTTATTGGAATGAAATAAACTTTAGGACATTATCATATAAGGAAGAATGTGATCCCCAAAGTGCCAAGTTCTTTAGAGTTTAGGGTAGAGGAAGATTTTCCTGCAAGGAGACAAGTAAATGAGGTAGTTTTACAGGCTGACCTTAAAGCATTATTGAGATTTTGAATAACAAATGGAGAAAAAAATGATAAAAAAAGATACAGCATTATAGTTTGAAGCATTGACAAAACTACAAAGGCAGAACTTCGGCAACAGGAGTCAAGTAGTACAGGTGGTTTGCATATTGCATGTGGGGTTTTGCAATTCCCTCCACACACCTCAAATTTTCCATGTAACATCTCTCTTCCCAATTATTCAACTATTGTATGCTGCTTCTCCTGTTCCTTACTGTGCTTCTTTCACATTAAACTTAACCAACTTATATTTGCTCATTGAATGTATAAACTTGCACTCTAGATACTAAGTGACAGATATCCATTGATGTTGGTTTGACTACAGTAACACTCTTTGTCTAGATGCCATTATGAGTTGACACTATTACATATCTTAATTATTTTATTAGCTGTATTAGAAGAGGTTATCCTCAGCAAAATTTTCAAGGATTTTTTGTTGTTGTTTTTCCTTCCCGTCTCCTTACCTGCTGTTAAAATAAGTCTTAGGTATTATGAATTATTTTTATACTTAACTTTGAATTTCTTGTTGCTCAATTTCAAGTTGTATAATTTAATCTTCTATAGCAGAATCCTTGTCATTTTTTCTCACTTTTCAGATTTAATTGTGCACATTTTAAAAAGTGTTTTCCTAGCACTTTAAATGGTATTTAAAGACAATGATCAAAATCTCAATAGAGAACTCCCAGGGAATTAATTCAATCTCTCAATCAACATAAACTAACTAATTTTTCAATAATGACCAATTCAATGAGCTGTAGATACTCTCTTAAACTTTGACAATTGTTTATTAAAATACTTTTCTATGGAATTATCCTGAGCCACTAATTTTGTAAGTAATTTTATGCTTAAAAACCAGCTGTACAAATTGTGAATTAAAATACACAGTTATATGTTCATTCTTTCCATGGTAAGCTAAATTATTTGAATGGTGAATATGACTGAATATCAAATGTGAAATATGTATACTGTCTTCTACAAAAAATTACTAGGGTTATGTGGAAACTAAACTTCCAAGAAACAGTTTTCACATATGTTTCTTTTTTGAGATGATTTTATTCAACTTTTCCCCATTTGGTGTAAAAGAAAGAATTCAGTTAGACCTGAGTACTGCTGCCTTGTATGTTACTTATATCACACTATGGAGATTATGTCTTTCCCTTTCTAGTTATTCTCATTATAATAGCATCAAAAAAAGTACTCAGTCATAACCATTTTTTTTAACAAAATGCAGTTCCTAAGTATTTTTAACAAAGACTTTTTTCTGTGTTCGAAAAGACACATCTCCTTCCTATTAAAGATCTCCACTTTTACACAAGATAGCCAAAATTTAGCTGAGTATAGTCTTCCGAAGTGTACTTCTTCTAAAAGTAAAATTTTGAATTCCAGAAAGAAGAAAAAGATTTTTCAGTTCCAACTGTCAAATTGTTTAGTAATAACCTTAGAATCTCTGACAGGCAGGCACTTTCCCAACACAGACTCACATTTTCTTAACTTTGAAACAGTTTTACAAAATAATAACAAATTTTACCTCCAACAAAGGAGAATGTAGGAAAAAGGTAATACATTAGTAATTCATCTATAATAAAAATATGAATTTAATATGTATAAATTATTAATATACACTCTACTGGACATTTTTGTATTTTTTAAGAGTCAAACCTTGTTGTTTCAAATAGTGGGTATTATCAGATTTACAACGCCAGAGTTTGTTTTCCTGTTAAATGAAAGAGGGCACTAGCACTTTGGTTCTTTAAAAATTCTTAATCACTTTCAATTTTATTCTCAAACGTTTAGTCATTTCCTCTATTCCCTTATCTCAGGAAGTATTTTAAAGCACCTACATATGCTAAAGTTTTAGTTCACAAACTGTTAAAACAAAACAAATGCACAGAAAAAATAAGAAAATTCCTTTTATATCACAAAAATTTTTGAAGAAGAAAGGAAATTCTCTGTTTACATTTTTGTAGGATTGAACATACTTGAACCCTAATTCCCTCTCCAATGCTTTTAGCAACAAAAAAGGGGCAAATAACTCTATGTGAAAGTAAAATATACTTTTTAAGTTAAAACATGAAACAGCCTATTGATTTGCTTCAAACCATATAATAAACAATAACCTGAAAAGGATGATTAAACTGAAATTTTCATGTGACATTTGACAAATCCCTTCAAATATTTTTAGTCCGATATATTTGAAGCACACTTCTCCTTAATTAAGTAACTCTGTAAATATTTTAAATTTTTTTACAGAGTCTAGTTAGCTGGAATTAATATATAACTGCAGTGGCAAATTCTGTTCACTCTGCCAAGGTCAGGAACATGTGTAGTATGCTTATTCTGTCATGTGGCTGCAGCACGTGGTGTCCTAGGAGTGACAATGCCAGTAACACCATATGTTTTAACCATCTGGATGATGGTGTGTTGCCCATATAGTGGGGCACACTTTTCCTTAACAATTTCTAAACAGAAACTTACAGACTTCGTGAAGCAATTACCATTAATTCAAGTCAAAATTACTGACACATCAGTGGGAAGAATTATGTTATGCTATTTAGAGCTTGCCTTTATATAGTAGTAAAAAATAAATTAACAAAGCACAGTTTAAAGTTCTACATTAAAAAATGGTATACTAAAATTTGAGGTACACAAACTCCAGTTTCTCCTAACTCATTTTGGTAATTTAAAATTTCTTAAATATTATTTGTGGATTTTTTAGGCTTTGATGAAACAATTAAGACAACTTAAACTGGTAGAGTTTTTAGTATGTCTAACAAAAATACATAATTGTTAATTTTCATCTATTTATCTTCACAGTCTGATTTTCATTCCACACATTCTCATAGTTCACAGTTTCTTTTTCCGATCTAAAAATTATTATAATAATGATACAAACTCAAAATATGCTGACATGAGGAAGGAAAACATTTTTGGTGTGGGATCACTTGTATGTGCCTATATGTCCCTGTCATAACATTAAAATTTAATTTTCCATGAATATTTAAAAAATGTTTTATTTAAGGGCAGCACCTGTGGCTCAGTGGGTAGAGTGCTGGGCCCATATACCCAGGCGGGTAGGTTTTATCCTGGCTCCAGGAAAACTGCAACAAAAAATAACCGGGCATTGTGGTGGGCACCTGTAGTCCCAGCTACTCAGGAGGCTGAGGCAAAGGAATTGCCTAGGCCTAAGAGTTGGAGGTTGCTGTGAGCTGTGACACCACAGCACTCTACCAAGGGCGACAGAGTGAAACTCTGTTCAAAAAAAAAAATGTTTTATTTAATACTATGGACCTTGTCACATAATAGGAACATTTCCAGTCAAATTAGTTAATTAGTATCTCTTGAAGTCAGTTAAAGGGCTTTCATTCCTACAGTCTTTATATGTCTTCTGATACATAACTGATATTAATGTGATCAAAAAATGTCCATCATATAAATCTGGGTTTGACTCAGTTAAAAAAAAAAAGTCACTTTTCAACAAAGTGACTCAGATCTTAACTAAGGCCAAAACAGCAAATGCCCACTTAGAGCAAGCTAAGTTTCAACCAAATGTTAAGAATTATATGTTACAAATAGTAAAGAACTAAAATAAAAATGGTTAGAGATATAAAACACTAAATTAGTACAGAGAAAAAGGAAGGGTGGAGAGACATATCCATTATATAGTGATACGAATTTGGAGTAATCTAACTGGGTGATAACCATACATTTATGCTATATAGGTGTCAAAGGAGGACAAGTCCCCACCAAACAAGTGGGAAAGGATTAGCGTGCACCCACTGGTACAACAATTTGAAAAAACAAATATTTTTGATCGTATTGGGCAACTTCAGACAGAACATTATGTGACGCTCACCCTCCACTGCTTACCTGCTCCCCAATGTCTTATTTTTACATTTCCTTTCTTTATAGATGTTCCTAACTGGAACACGGTTGTATAACTTTCCAAGCACAACCAAGCATATCTTTTTCTATTACAATGTGAAATGGTAACAATAAGGTAGCCTGACAGTATCTTGGCACGGCATACATTAAAATACCGAAACTGCTTTCAGTGTGGGAGACATATTTTAATTCAAATATGTGTCAAACATGTAATGTCAATATTGTAACATATCACCTATCAATCATTTTCACCTGTCTATGGAGGGCAAAAGAACCTTATGAACAACCTAAGAGAAGTGAATATGTTAGACCAGTTCAAGGAATCTAGTCTTATCCTAATTTTCATTTCCATCTCTTCTTTCCCTTCAATCTGCACAGCTAGAAAACTGTTAGAAAGGTAGCACAAAGCTGAATATGAGTATGGTCACCTTCAAAATACTCTCCTTGGAAAGCTATGTGCTGATGCCAGCAGCTAGACCAGCCTTCAAAGCAATTTTGCAACTCTTCTTTTGAAATAGCCATCAAAGCTGGCAAAAAAGTAAAGTTAATGTCCTGAACGGCATCAAAATGTCTTCCTTTCAATATTTCTTTATCTTCATGTAAAGGCAAAAGTCTTTGGGGGCTAGATCATGTACAAAGAACGGGTGTTCTGATACAGCTTTTTGTTTACTATCTAAAAATCCCTCATAGGGCCATGTGAGCTGGTCCATGGTCAAGATGCAAGAGCCCCGAGTTTTAGGCCAAGATTTTCAGTGAAGATTTTCCTCTTTCCTGTCAATGTTACGTGGTCTGCTATGTTTCTCATAGTCAGCTGACAATTTTGACAAAAAATTCAACAACTTTTTGCAATGTTTTCACCACTTTTGCTTATTACTGACTGCTGTGACTTATCACTGATGCTTTCTCTCACCTCAGAAAAACATTTATCCATTTGTGCAGTGCCATTTGCTTCATGGCATGACCCCATAAACTTGGACTAACAAGTCTCTGATTTCATTGCCACTCTTGCCAAGTTTAAGAAGAATTCATGAATGTTTGTTCATTGCTCTAATCCAAACTCTGACATTCTGGCTGAGGTATACACAAAAACGTGCAACCACAATAGTGAATATCACTCAGTAACACACCAGCACAGGTTGACATGAGCACAGCTGTGAGACCCTGGCAGAGCTCTCATCCAATGCCACTTATATGCATGAAACTAGTGAAGCAAATTTTAAGAATGAATCTAAATATTGTTTGTATTCTTGTATATAAGTATAGCGATTTAGACAGATTAGAAATCTATGCCCTTGAGAGCAATTGTAAAGGCTTTAATTGTGTACATATATTCTAACGGTTGCTTTGACATAGTTTTTTGTGAAATTTCTCCAAAAGGAAAAATGCAAAATGTCATGTATATTTACAAATATATATGTGTGTGTGTGTACACAAATTGTTAATCTCTAGAGTATTATTGAGCCAGATTTTATTTAGTATTTTTCATTCTACCCACTCTCTAAATGAGAAATATTTATCACATTCAAAATTCTAAATCATTATTAGGACGAAAATGCTGAGGGTGAAATTTTAGTGCTAAACAACAAACAAAATTAATTCTTAGGTACCTGTGGGGTGTTTTCCACCTCTGCATTTTTCTGTCTCTTTGAATGTATTCCCTTCATAATTATAGACTCTGGATTCCTTCACTCATTTATTAGGTATGTCATATATTATGCATCTATATCAAAATATCAATATTTGCACTTTGAACTAGTATAATCAAAGACAGTAAGACTAGCGATTTAAAATGTGAGGATGAAGAAATTAATGTGGATTTCTAATTCATGATGTGCTCAGGTGGAAATGTTGCATAGCATATTTTTGAGGATAAATGTAGAGTAATGGGTATAACATATTTTAACACTATTACATGTTTTATTTTGAAGTGCAATGAATCTCCACAATGAAAAAGGGAAAGAGTTAACTAGGGTTTATTATTATTATTATTATTAAATCATAGCTGTGTACATTAGTGCAATCAAGGGGTACAATGTGCTGGTTTCATATACAATCTGTAATTTTTTTTTATTGTTGGGGATTCATTGAGGGTACAAAAAACCATGTTACACTGGTTGCATTTGTTGGGTAAAGCCCCTCTTACAATCATGTTTTGCCCCAAAAGGTCTTTGGGGTGTAAGACCCCAAGACCCCACCCCCCTTGCTCCTTCCCTCTCTCTGTTCTTCCTTTCCCCACCCCTCCCTCATTCTTCCTCTCTTTGCTCTCCCTTTCCCTCACACCCATTGTGTCAATAATTGTCATTAATTGTCCTCATATCAAACTTGAGTACATGGGATTCATGCTTCTCCATTCTTGAGATGCTTTACTAAGAATAATGTGTTCCACTTCCATCCAGGTTAATACAAAGGCTGTAAATGCTCCATTTTTTTAATGGCTGAATAGTATTCCATAGTATACATATACCATAGTTTGTTAATCCATTCCTGGATTGTTGGGCATTTAGGTTGTTTCCACATTTTGGCGATCATAAATTGAGCTGCAATAAACAGTCTAGTGCAAGTGTCCTTATGATAAAAGGACTTTTTTCCTTCTGGGTAGATGCCTAGTAATGGGATTGCAGGATCAAATGGGAGGTCTAGCTCGAGTTCTTTGAGAGTTCTCCATACTTCCTTCCAAAAAGGTTGTATCAGTTTGCAGTCCCACCAGCAGTGTAGAAGTGTTCCCTTCTCTCCACATCCACACCAGCATCTGCAGTTTTGAGATTTTGTGATGTGGGCCATTCTCACTGGAGTTAGATGGCATCTCAGGGTGGTTTTGATTTGCATTTCTCTAATAATTAGGGATGTTGAGCATTTTTTTCATGTGTTTGTTAGCCATTTGTCTGTTTTCTTTAGAGAAGGTTCTATTCATGTCACTTGCCCATTGATTTATGGGATTGTTGGTTTCTTCATGTGGATTAATTTGAGTTCTCTATAGATCCTGTATATCAAGCCTTTGTCTGATTCAAAATATGCAAATATCCTGTTCCATTGAGTAGAATGTCTATTTGCTTTGGTTGTTGTCTCCTTAGCTGTACAGAAGCTTCTGAGTTTAATTAAGTCCCATTTGCTTATTTTTGTTGTTGCAATTGCCATGGCGGTCTTCTTCATGAAGTCTTTCCCCAGGCTGATATCTTCCAGTGTTTTTCCTATGCTTTCTTTGAGGATTGTTATTGTGTCATGCCTTAAATTTAAGTCCTTTATCCAACTTGAATCAATTTTTGTGAGTGGAGAAAGGTGAGGGTCCAGTTTCAGTCTTTTACATTTGGATATCCAGTTTTCCCAGCACCATTTATTGAATAGGGAGTCTTTCCCGCAAGGTATGTTCTTGATTGGTTTATCAAAGATTAGATGGTTGTAGGTTGTTAGTTTCCTTTCCTGGGTGTCTATATGATTCCAAATGTCTATGTCCTATTTTTGTGCCAGTACCATGCTGTCTTGACCACTATGGCTTTGTAGTACAGTCTAAAGTCTGGAATGGTGTTACCCCCAGCTTTTTTCTTATTACTAAGAACTTCCTTAGCTATGTGGGTTTTTTTCTGGTTCCATATAAAACGCAGAATCATTTTTTCCCGGTCTTGAAAGTATGATGTTGGTACCTTAATAAGGATGGCATTAAATAGGTAGATTGCTTTGGAAAGTATAGACATTTTAACAATGTTGATTCTTCCTAGCCATGAGCGTGGTATGTTCTTCCATTTGTTAAGATCCTCAGCTGTTTCCTTTCTTAGGATTTTATAATTTTCATTATAGAGGTCCTTTACCTTGTTTGTTAGGTATATGCCTAAGTATTTCATTTTCTTTAAGCTATGGTGAAGGGAGTTGTGGTCCTTATTTAGCCTCTCATCTTCACTGTTATTGCCATTTACAAAGGCTACTGACTTGTGGATATTGATTTTATATCCTGAGACATTACTGTATTTTCTGATGACTTCCAGGAGTCTGGTGGTTGAGTCTTAGGGGTTCTCTAAGTATAGGGTCATGTCGTCAGCAAAGAGGGAAAGTTTGACCTACTCTGCTCCCATTTGGATACCCTTTATTTCCTTGTTTTACCTAATTGTATTGGTTAGCACTTCCAGCACTACGTTGAATAGTAATGGTGACTGGAACCTTGTCTGGTTCCAGTTCTAAGAGGAAAAGTTTTCAGTTTTACTCCATTCAGTAAAATATTAGCTGTGGGTTGTCATAGATAGCTTCAATCAGTTTCAGAAATGTGCCACACATGCCTATACTCTTCAGTATTCTAATTGGAAAAGGATGCTTTTTCTGCATCTATTGAGAGGATCATATGATCTTTGCTTTTGTTTCTATTAATATGGTGGATAACATTTATGGACTTGCGTATGTTAAACCAGCCTTGCATCCCTGGGATGAAACCTACTTGATCATGATGTATGACCTTTTTAATGATAAGCTGTAATCTGTTGGCTAGGATTTTGTTGAGAATTTTTGCAACTATATTCATGAGTGAAATTGGTCTGAAATTCTCCTTTTTAGTTGGGTCTTTTCCTGGTTTTGGTATCAGGGTGATGTTTGCTTTGTAGAACATGTTGGGGAAGATTCCTTCCTCCTCAATTTTTTGGAATAATTTCTGCAGTATAGGAAAAAGCTCTTCCTTGAAGGTTTTATAGAATTCTGGTGTGAAGCCATTGGAGCAGGGCATTTTTTTGTTGGAAGATTTTTGATTGTTTCTGTAATCTCAGTGCTTAAAATTGGTCTGTCCAGGAGCTCTATTTCTTCCTGGCTAAGTCTAGGGGGAGGGTGTGATTCCAAATATTGATCCATTTCCTTCACATTGTCAAATTTCTGGGCATAGAGTTTCTGGTAGAATTCAGAGATGATCTCTTGTATCTCTGTGGCATCAGTTGTAATTTC
>CAUYON010083537.1:0-25785 GCA_963573935.1 Arctocebus calabarensis
TATACTGACCACTCTCTGTACAATCTGGACTGTTGTAACAGCTCTTATACTGACCACTCTCTGTACAATCTGGACTGTTGTAACAGCTCTTATACTGACCACTCTCTGTACAATCTGGGCTGTTGTAACAGCTCTTATACTGACCACTCTCTGTACAATCTGGACTGTTGTAACAGCTCTTATACTGACCACTCTCTGTACAATCTGGGCTGAGGAGCTGACCCACAGGTTAGGACATGGGTTTTCCAAGGAAGCTTCTGAAGATAGCATCAACTCAAAGCTGCCAAAGGGACTTTCAGGCTGGCCAGAGGAGCATGTGTGTTCAAAGGAGCCTTTAAATCCCACCCACAGCAGCTGCTGGGACAAGTAAAGAGTGTAAGAAAGAACTTGTACTTTTAGACCAGACAGCCTTGGTTCAAATCCTGGCTCCCCTCCTTACAGCCTGGGTGATCACAGGAATGTTACTAAACCTCTCTGTTGCTCAGCTTGTAGGTAAAATGAGGGTTACAATTCTACCAACGTTGAGGGTTACTGGGAGAATTAAACAAGCTAACATGTATAAAGTGCTTGGAACAGTGTCACACACATAATAAATGGTCCACAAAAGTTAGCCACTGAGATCAGACACCTGGGTTCAACTCTCAGCCCCACTTCTTACTCCAATGTGAACTTAACATCTCCAGGCCTCAGTTTCTCCATTTTCACAATGAGGATAGCCTGAGCGCCCACTGCTCAGGTCTTTGGGGACTGCCATCAACATCAGCCTCGCCCTCTCTACAGGTGGCCTTCCCTACAGTCCCCCGTGTGCCCCGTACCCCCTGCACTTCCTCCTGCCCTAGCACGCATGGCCTGTAAGTAGGGATCGTTTCTGGTCTGACTTCCCCCTCTCAGACCAGAGTTTGTTGGGGACAGGAACAGGGCCTGGTTCTGCTGCTGTCAGCAGGGTGTGAAGGATAAAGGAAAGAACAGATAGAGGGAGTCCCGTGCTCCGTGGGAGCTGCTCGCAGCCTGGGCAGTGACCCCCATACCCTGAGCACCTCTCGTCTCTCCCCAGGTCCATCCCTCCCGGGAAGATGCAGAGGTTCATGATGTTAGTCACAGCCTCTGGCGCCTGCCTGGGCCTGCTGGTGGCAGCTGTGGCAACAGCAGCAGGGGCTACCCCTGCCGGACAGGACACCCCCAGCCTGCCCAGCCACCGGCGCCAGAAAAGAGACTGGATCTGGAACCAGATGCACATTGATGAAGAGAAAAACACCTCGCTGCCCCATTATGTGGGCAAGGTAAGGCTCACGGCCCAGGACTAGAGAAGCCGTGGTGATGGCGGGTGGAGCTGATGGTGGGGAAGACGGTGATAGACATCGTGGCAGTTGTAGGGGTGAAGATGATGTTTGTGAGGGATTGGTAGAGGTCATGGAGGCGGCAGTTTGGTGGCAGTGGGAGTGGCAGCGGTGACAGTAGCAATGATGGTGACAGTGATGATGGCAGTGATGAAGGAGAAGTGCTGATGGTGACGACAATGGAGGTGTCGGTGGTGGGGATGGCAAGTTGATGGTGAACATGATGGCTCATTTTCTTGCAGACTTTGGTCAGTGGATGTCACTGACAGAAGGGTCACCCCCTACTCAGGCAAGCCTGGCCTGGGGGTTCAGGACTTAAGACAGAGCAGCCCTGCTGCTCTGAAGTTTTCCAATTTGAAAAATCAGGAACAGCCTGAACTCCCTTCAACAAATTTGCGCTAGTGACAAAGTCAATCGTACAGGCCACTATTGTCAACCCCAGCCTAAGCCTCTGAACCTCCTCAAATATCCCTTTCTTTCAGACTATCTCCCTGGTTCCCTGTAACCCCACATAGCTCCCCAAATTCCAGAACACCCATAATGAGGTGCCTGACCCAAGCCTGCCTCCCAGGGCAATGCCTGAAGCTTTCATCCTCCCCTCCTTTAAAAGGGAGCTATACTGAGCCCAACGTCCTAGAGCTTGGAAATTATCTGAGCAACTACTGCGTCACCTCACATGTCAAATTATCATCGATGTGAAAGCCTTCATCTAATTCAAAGGAATGGTCCTAGGGGTACATGTCACACACAGTGAGAGGTAGATGGGCGAAATATTTTGAGAGTTTTCAATGAGGAAGAAAGCTTCTTTAGAGCGCATTAAAATTTCACCAAGTCAGCTTTTTGGAATCTAAACACTGGGTGCAAAAGGAACAGGTCAACATATGGGGGGAAGAAAGGGCAGTTCCAAGCACTGTCTGAGCACTAGAAAGACAATAGCAGCGGGCAAAGACAACACAGTCCCCACCCTCACACAGATGGCACGGTCTTTAGCAGAGACGGACAAATAACCCTATGTGTGCCTAATCTGGCCCATAGCCTGGGCTTCTTGTTGATAAAATTTTATTGGAACACAGCCACACTCACTCATTTATGAATGAGCCACAGCTGCTTTCATGCCACAATGGCAGAGTTGAGTAGTTATGACAAAGAGTATATGTCCCACAAAGCTGAAAATATTTGCTAGTGGGGTCCTTCAAAAAATGTTTGCCCCCTCCCTGGTCTAAAGGGGTAGCATGCATCACAAATGGTGGTGTTGGGGGTATCTCTGATCACAGAGAAAGAGGCTGGAGAGGACACTCTGATGAAGGGCCCAGTCTGGCCACGGCACTAGAAATGCCTCAGTGGCCGAAGGAAGGAGTAGGGCCAGCTGTAGGGGCCCCACTCAGCCCTGTCCACAGCCAGACGACTGTGCCCCAGGCTCCCAAAAATGGCAATGGTCTTTAAATCTTCCAGCATGGCCACTCAGAGGGAAACACACTTTCCCAGAGTCACACAGGGACTGGGACACGGCCTTAGGAGAACCTGGGGCTCCTGATTCCCAGCCCAAATGTGTCATAGAGGGAAATGTCGTCAACCCACTTACGTCCTTCCCAATGGATACTAGTACCATGAATCAGCCTCTGAAGGGAATGGCCGGTCCCAGATCCACAGGGTGAGTCAGAGAGAGCCCATGGAAAGCAGGAGGCACCAGTATGTGCCCAACCCTGACCAGGTGACTTTGGAAAGGCTTGTTGGAGGGTTTCCAGCAGCCTTCACCTGCCAACAGCGTCCACTTGGCAGGGGCCAGGGACAGAGGAACCGCCTGCAGTCTCCACCCTGGAAGGAAACAAGAAATATCCTGGGAGAAGCAAGAACAGGGCTCCAAGGATCAGCTACCACCTTCCAAGGGCGTAATCTAAGGAAAGGAAGTCTCTGTTTATCAAGGTCAAAGCCTGGTGCCTTTGTTTACATACCTGGACAGACCATGGGAGCAGCCTTCTGAATCCACAAATATGTTCCAGCACCGTTGGGGGCATGGAGATGCGATGTCCAAATACAGTGATCTTAGACAAGGGGGTGGAAAAGGTTCCCGACTCTAGTCTAATCACAAGGAAAAACATCAGATAAATGCCAAGAAAGGGGCAGGAACTCCTCCAAACTGTCAAGGTCATCAAAAACCGTAACAGCCATGAGAGGAGCTTAAACAACCGTGACACTGAGAGGAATGTGCTATCCTGAGATGCATCCCAGAACAGAAAAAGGACATTAGGTCAAAACTAAGGAAAGCTGCATAAATCATGGTCTTTGGCTAATAATAATGTATGGATATTAGTCCATTAACTATAACGAATGTACATGCGGACCCAGATAATCCTTTCTATTGGAGTCTCTGCCAGAGCCGAGTGCGGTTTCTTGCCCCCTGGACAGCTGTTCATCATACATCCCGGATGCTGAGCCCTGGGACCTCCTCATGAACCCCTCTGCTCATCCCTCCGCTCCCTGTCCCCCCCCACAAGGGGAGGAGCCTCACTCCCTCTCTCCCCTTCCTCAGTCTCAAGCATTTCTCTACACTCTGCCCTCCGGCTCCCCACTCATCACCCCCTGTCTCTGCTCTCATTGAGGCCTCCCATTAGGCCTCACTGCTGCTGCACTGCTGCTAAACCCGGAGGACCCTCGCTGGATCTCAAGGATGTCACCACACTGCTCTTGAATCTCCCTCTTCTCTCTTGAGACCCCAGGCTCTCCCAGTTCTCGGGAGGAGTCCAGCCTTTCTAACGAGTCCCCATCAGATATCTTCATGTCAGGCCTTTGTCCCACGCAACCTTCCAATGTTGCCCTTCTTCAGAATCCCAGCCCCGGAGGTTCAAACCCAAGTCCTGAGAACCATAGGGGGTCTGTGCTCCTACTGGGGTCCTGGCATCTTAGAGGCACTAATTTATATTTTTGATGGAATTGAATTCTATTCTTTGGATTATAACCTTCTGTGGGAGTACCATGCATGAAATACTATTACCTTATGCTACTAATTAATAGTCTCCGTTTCTAAGATTCTAGAAATCAAATGCTCAGTGATTCTAATCTATGTCCTTTAACTTTAATAGTGGATCTATTGTTAATAATAACTAGCAGTTATTGAAATCCCTGTTCTGAAATCCCATTCCCTTTACATTTCTGATATTCCAAATCTCATTCCTTGGGACACTACCAGTAAGTGTTACCAAGAAAAATGAGACAGTGGTCTAATAAGTGGGTAAAATCCTGAGTTAAATAAAACCCAGTGGAGTTATTTTCTGTAGAATTATTCATTATATGGCTCCCAGGGAATATTTTGTGTGTCTATCAAAAACTAAAGTGATTGAGACCAGTGGCGTACTGATAAATGTTTGACAACTGGATCTCCAGGGGGAAAAGTCCTGATTTGCAGCCTTTGCCAATTTACTTGGTGTAAATCCTCTCACTGTGTTTAATCCTAAGTGATCATCAACATGATGACAGTGAAGGCCAAGTTGGGAGAAAATGTGCGTGAACACATCATGATTTAGTATTTCCATGATACAGGTACAATAGACACAAATACCCACAAGAACATAGTAAAATCATTGGGAAGTAATTCTGAGTATTCATTGCCTTTGTTTTTAATATGATTTATTTAATGGTAATTCGTATCATTTAGTTTTTAATAATGGGTGTGTTTAACGATCAGCTCACATTTGTTCCTGAAACTCAAATTGGCTTTTGAAAACCAAGCTGATAGGAACTAGCTCCAGCACAGCACTGACAGGGATCCTAATTTTATATGGAACAGCAAGAGAGGCCAAGGCTGTCTGAAAAGCATTTTCAACACTGCTGTTTGACTCATTGGAACAACACAACCTCAGAAGCAGGCTCATTCCCCTCTTACAAATGAGGTGACTACAGCTCAGAGAAGTTAAGTGACTTCTATGGAACGAAAATGCCCCATGCCTTCCAATGATTCTAAGTGTCTTCTTGCCCTCAAAAAATGTTTTCTAAAGTTTTATGTCCTAGGCACACTGGGGCCTAGCCAGGCAACTCACACCACTTACGTGTGTGTGCGCGCATGTGCGTGGCGTCTTCAATGCCCTGGCTGAGGATAACTCACTGGTGACAAGTCAGAAATTCTTGTTAAAAACCTCAGTGTCAAATTTAGGACCCCTGGCCATCACTGCACATGCGTGCATGTATGCACACTGGTACATAGATGTTCCTACCTGCACGCACACACAGCCACTGCGGCTCGTCCCCTGAGCACAATCGCCTCTTCTTTCCTAGATCAAGTCCAGCGTGAATCGCAAAAATGCCAAGTATGTGCTCCAAGGCGAGTCTGCGGACAAGGTGTTCCGGGTCAACCCACAAACAGGAGACGTGTATGCCTCAGAGAGGCTGGACCGGGAGAAGATCTCCGAGTACCAACTTGTTGCTCTCATCGTAGACAAAGACACTAACAAAAACCTGGAGGCTCCTTCCAGCTTCACCATCAAAGTTCACGATGTGAACGACAACTGGCCCGTATTCACGCACCAGTTGTTTAAGGCGTCCGTGCTCGAGATGTCAGCTGTGGGTAAGTGTCAGGTGTGTCCCACCCTCTCCTCCCCCCACCGTTCTGACCCTGTGGGCACCTCTCACATAGGCACCTTCACCGCCTGGGGTTGGAATTCAGTGAGCTCAAGGCAGTGGTTGTAATGCCTGTGTTGCCACATTTTATGACTTGAAAGAAACTCTGGTCCCCAAAGAAGAAGCTCTGACATTAGTCATGGACTGAGCCCTAATCCCAATCACAGACTGAGCCCTGATCCTGTTCATAGACTGAGCCCTAATCCTAATCATGGACTGAGTCATGACCATCACAGACACTCATATTGGGACTAACCCCACCGACCGCCTCTGACTCTCAGGACTGGCCCACAAAGAGTGTATGCGGTCTTTGCCCCAAGATGAGAAGAGTCCTAGGCCTGTAAGAATAGGGGTGGGGTACTGAGCCCGGAACTCCGGGCTCAGGGAGTTACTACTCTACTTCTTCAATCCTCCCCCCCAGCCTCTAGGGGATGCTAAAAAGGAGCTTTCCTCTCCAACCCTCAGTCCAGTGTCTATGAAGGGCCATGGGACTAAACCTTCCAACTAAGCTTGGGACCCTGAAGTTCAAGGGGACAAGAGATGTGACACCACCGCTTTGGGGCACCTTTTGTTCTTTTTCTTCTAGGAGTGGGGGAGACAGCCCATTACTCTCCTCGGTGGCTCTGCCACCCACCCAAACCCTGTACCCCTCCCTCGTTTCCCTCCTAAACACACAAACCAACTGTTCTCTTTGCCCCCTTCAAGGCGGACCAGCTGGGCCCCCAACACTGCCCTCATCGTAGACAAGGACACCCACATAAACCTGCCCCCACACAGGCTCCTCAGAAAACAAAGCTGCCTTTCCTCCTGAGACCTGGGGGAGGCGAGGACAGAGCAGGGCCTGAGGAACGGCATGAGGGACCTTGCAGTCACAAGGCAGCAACCCACACTTCTCTCTCTGCAGGGACCTCAGTCATCCGTGTGACAGCAACGGACGCGGACGACCCCACTGTGGCAGACCACACCTCTGTCATGTACCAGATCCTGAAGGGGGAAGAGCATTTCGCCATCGATAATTCCGGTCTGTGTGACTAATGCTCCTAGACAGGCACCGACTTGGAGGGACAGGGAGGTGGATATTCCAGGTGCCTGTGCCAAAGGAAGGTGTCACTAATCACTGGACCACACTGTCCCACAGAGGTGATCCATATCATGTTTTAAAGACAAAGTGGCCCGCCAAGGGAGGAAGAAGCAGACAAGCGCCCAAGATATAGACTCGAGTCCAGGGAACACTCACATGCACACCAGGGCTTTTCTGTGTATGACAAAGAAATCAACAGTTTCATTTTAATTTCTCCAAAACCAGGTTTTTACCCAAGCAGTGACCAAGAGGCAGCAGAGAACACTGGCTAGCAGCTCTGGGTACAAGTCCAAACAGATCTGCTTTCCAAACCCAGAGATGCTACTCAGCCCCTCTAGAGACCTTGGATAAGTCAACTAATCTCTGGGAGCCTTAGTTTTCTTATTTAGAAAAAGGGAATGATTACATTCATCTTGTATAGTAGCTGTCAAGTTTGAATTAGATAACATATGGACACAGCATGGCCCATAGTAATTATTCACTCAATGATAACCAAAAACTGTAAGGATTGAGTCTTGGAAGTAAGACAGAAGTGCAGTTGGTCAGGCCAAGGCCTGGTGTCTTTCAGAGGGATGGAAAATACATAGCACAGACATTGCTACTCTGCTATAGTGCGCGAGGCAGACATCACTAATCGATCGCAGCACTCCTTCACTCAGCCTGGATGTGGCCTCATCCACTTTCTTAACACAATGCTCCAGGTGGCCAGGACTAATACCAAACCAAACTATTTGGCCTGCTTTAGCCTTGCAGTGCAGGCCACAGAGGCAGCAGATTATAGACTCCCAGTGCCCAACCCTGGCTGCACTCTGAAGTCAGCTTCTCTCCATGCAGGGCCCAGACATCAGTATTTTCTAAAAGCTCCCCCAGTAACATCACTCCTGCTGGGCCTCTTTTTGCAGGACTCATTTTCACAACAACCAAAAACTTGGACCGAGAGGTGCAGGCCAGGTACGAGATCGTGGTGGAAGCACGAGATGCCCAGGGCCTCCGAGGGGACTCGGGCACAGCCACTGTGCTGGTCACTCTGCTGGACGTCAATGACAACTTCCCCATCTTCATCCAGAGTGAGCCCCTCCTCTAGGGCCCTTGGGAGGACGGTGGGGTACCCAGTGACTTGGGCTTCTGGAGGAAGAACCACAGGTCCCTTGACCTTCCCTCACCCTAGTCCTTTAGGTGCCATGAGTGGTCCTGTTTCCATCCCTGATACATATTCCCAAGGCCATCTCGCTGCCCCCTCATAGACCAGAAGGAATTCACGGTCCCTGCTGGGTGCCACCCTCTGCCCTGAGTCCGACTATGATATAGGACCAGTGTCCCCCAGTCCACATGGGCTTGGATGAATCCAGATCCTGAGACTCAGGCCCCACCTAGGGCATCCCCACAAGGAGACAGTGAAGTTCTAGACCCTGGGCCCTGACTCCACTGCAACCTGATTCTTCTCCCAAAAGATGTCTGATGAGAGCTTTCCCTGTGCCCCAGGGGGGGCTGCAGAGCAAAGTGGGGTGGCTGTGCCCAACTGCATGCCCCAGTGCTGATGCCGGAATTTGGCAGCTCAGCCTCCCCAGAGACCAGACAGTTCTCCTAAAGCGGCCTCACTGGGCATGGCACACACTCCAGAAGGCAGGACTGGCCCGTCTCGTCAACTGATAGGCCCATCGCAAAGTGCCTGACATATAGTCAGTGATCAGTAACTACTTGCTGGATGGTGGGTGGATAGACAGATAGGGCGGGCAGAACCTCTTTGCCCTGGAACCCAGTCCCTGGGGAATTATTCTTGCTGTCTTATCTTACCGTGTCCATTTCCTGTATGTTAGGATGGCATAGGGGACAATTGCCTTGTCTGTCTCATTAACCCCGTGCCCTTTGGGGTATCCTATTTGCATCAGCCAAGTACACATTTGTGGTGCCAGAAGACATCCGTGTGGGCAGCCCCGTGGGCTCTCTGTTTGTGGAGGACCCAGACGAGCCCCAGAACCGGATGACCAAGTACAGCATCGTGCAGGGCGAGTACAGGGACACGTTCACCATTGAGACGAACCCCACCCTCAACGAGGGCATCATTAAGCCCATGAAGGTTTGTAGGCTACAGTGGCAACATCAGTCACGGGGTTTGGGGCTCTTGGCATCTGCAGGTCCTGCCTGGTGACTGCTCCTGGGCCAGACGGGTGGCTGTTTGGAGAGGAGCGTGTCCTGGGTCAGCTCAGAGCTGGTCATGTGTTCATGGAGACTGTGACTGACTCAGTACCTTAGGCCAAGTGATCCTGGAAGCAGACTTTGAGGATCTGTGTATAAATCATGTATTTGGGAGTTGACCCCAGGAAACCCAAGGAGCTATAGCCCATGAAAAGGAGGAAGTTAATACCAGGCTCATTAACAAGCAGGTATCACTGTGGGCAGGGGGAGGGGAGGCAATTCCACAGGAACATCTCGGGACAGTGTGGAACACATTCAGAGCTGCAGCCACTGAGAGAGGAAGCTGGCGTATTACACCCACTCTCTGCAGTGTTGACTGAGGGCTGCCTCTGGGGGCATTAATGCCCTAGGGCTCTCTGGCCTGTCCTGTGTCCCTGCCAGTAGAAAGTCATCAGCATGAAGGAAACAATGAATGCTTTGGGGACAAAGATAGCCATCAACAGTATCCTGTCTCCAGTCAGAGAAGTCACCCAGGCTGGACCTGGAGGACAAGGAGGGAAAGGTCCTGTCAGGGGCATAAATGAATGAATGGCCTTGCAGAGGACTAGAGGCGTCCTGGGCCTGAGTCCTGAGTCCTGAGGACTGGAGACACCCAGGGGAAGCACAGAGCTCTTAACATCAGCAAAGCTCTCAGGGAGTGGGGAAGAGAGAATCACAAGCAAAAAAAGTGCAGCTGAACGTAAATGTGACTCAGCAATGCCATACAGGAAGCTGTTACCTGTCAGGAGGGGCCCTGAGAGAGCATCTGATTATCTCCTGATTGGCTTCTGGAGGGAGCTTTCCAGGCAGGCAAGGGCAGGAGAAACATAAAGAAAAAGCCCATCCTTTGGAAAATGGGGGATCCCTTTAAAAGCAGGACTGTAGTTGATCTACTGACTGTCCCCAGTACTTGGAACAGCCAGGCACAAAGCAGGAGCTTGGGGTGTGGCTATGAGGCCACTGAGATGAAATGGGAGCAGCTGAAACAGACCCAGGCCCAGCCACTCTCTTGATGACCTTGGAAGTAGCTCTTGTTCATGCCATGGGCCTCTCAACCCTTGCAGGGTTGCTACGAAGATTCATGCCATGTGATTGGCCCACAGCAGGTGCTCACTGCACTTTTCCCTTATACAGCTCCTGGACTACGAACGCATCCGGCAATACAGCTTCACCATCGAGGCCACAGACCCCACCATCAACCTCAGATACCTGGGCGGCACCTCCGGCAAAAACAAAGCCCGCGTCATCATCAACATCACAGACGTGGACGAGCCCCCTGTCTTCCAGCGGCCCTTCTACCATTTCCAGCTGCAGGAGAATCAGAAGAAACCTCTGATCGGCTTGGTGCTGGCCACAGACCCCGATGAGGCTCGGCACAGCATCGGGTAAGGGATTGGTGTGCACGTCAGGGACGATGACAGGAAAAGTCTTGGCATTGATGATCTTATGCCTGCCAGTCTGAGACCAGGATTAGAGAGAAACTGATTTCTCCCTTGTCTCCCACCTAGTGAGATCTGACACTCCGAGAGTAACCCATCAGATGACATACCCAAAGCTCCTTCACTAAAAATGTTTTGTTAAATTTGTCTTCCCAAAACCGCAAAAGTAAGAACATTTATTTAGTATCATGAAACAACACAAAGATCTATCAATAAAACACAGATGAGTCATGTTGAATGCCTTGATGTGGTCCTGTCATACCTTTCTTCTGGCCCACATACAGATATTAATGGCGGATGTGTTGATTTATTTTGGTGTTTGATTGTTTTTTAATTTTTTTAACCATTCCATTGATATTTGTTCTTCTGTCTTAACTACACCCCTCTCCCCTACCCTCTGAAATAAAAGCTATAATTCTATTGCATATTTTTTTTTCTTTTTTTGAGACAGTCTTACTCTGTCACCCTAGGTAGAGTGCCATGATGTCATTATAGCTCATAGTAACCTTAAACTCTGGGGCTAAGCAATCCTCTTGTCTTAGTCTCCCAAGTAGCTGAGACTACAGGTGCTACCATGCCCGGCTAGTTTTTCTGTTTTTCGTAGAAACAAGGTCTCACTCTTGCTCAGGCTGGTCTCAAACTCCTGAATTCAAGCAATCCACCTGTCTTGGCATCCCAGAGTGTCAGGATTATAGGCGTGAGCCACCATGCCCAGCCTATTGCATACTTTTTAGAGCCACAAAATATTTGATAGTAAGTATGTAGTCAGTCCAATTTTATTTTATTCCAGATGGGTTGCCAATTTTGCCAGCAACATTTATTAAATAAGTCATCATTTCCCACTTTTGTTATACACTAAGTTCTTAAATCTATTTCTGGATTCTCTATTCTACCTATATTGGTCTGTGGCAAAGCCATCTGTTCTGTTGTACTAGCTTTACATTAAATCTTAGATTATATATAAAGTTCATGCGTAATTTAAAATAGTTTAACATAGTAAATTGCTCATGAACATTATGTCCACCCTGTCTGTAAAAGTCCCTTCCTTGCTCTTTATTTTTACATAATTTTTATCCATTCTCAAGCATTTGTTCCTTTATGAACTTTTTGACATATTTTATTTTTCCTCTTTTTTTTATTAGAATTCTAACGAGACTGTGTTTATCTATTAATTTGGGACATGTTGATATTTCTATGGTATTAAGGACAAATTTAATCCTCATTGGGACTACTATTTTTGTTGCCATTCTATCTGTTTAGTATAATTTTTGTTTCTTCTTTGATCTAAGGATTTAGGAGATTGCCTTAGTTTTTTCTTCTCATTTATAAATGATAGGGTGTTTTTGTTTGGTTTTACCTCATTTCGTGATATAATATAATTGTATTTGTGTCCATTTTTTCCTAGACTATCTAAGGCTTTTACTTTACATATTTTAATTTTTCTGCTCAGATAACAAAGGTTTGTAACTTCTTTATGGCTTGTAACGTAATCCCCATGAAATTACCCAGTTTGTTCTGCTTAAACATTTTGCCTTCAATTCCATGTTCCTGACGTTAAATTTATCAGTCCTGTATTCACGTTATTCATATGTGCCTGATTTACATTTTCCAACTTTTACTTTTAACTTTTCCAGATCATTTGGCATTAATTTGTCTCTTGAAAATAGAGTGTAATTGGCTTTGCTCTTTAATCTAAACTGGAAAGCTTTGTGTTTAACCTATTTACGTTTTTCATCATAAATGATATGTTTGATCTTGCTTCTTTTATCTTGTTTTACATTTCATATTTCTTAACCTTAATGGCTTTTTTCTTTTTCCCCATCTTTGTCATACAGCCTATTTTTTTCATTTTTTTTTTCCTCCTAGGTATTTGGATGGAGTACATCCATTTTTACTTCTCCCAGTGAGATTTACTTCTATCTGTAACATATTAAATGTTTTTTTGGACCCTTATTTCCTAGTTAAAAATATCACACACAAATATATACACACCATTGCTTTCCTATGTATGATAAAGAAATCAATAGTCTCATTTTAATTTCTGCAAAACCAGGTTTTTACTTTATAGTGAGACATTTAGTTAGAAGGAGTAAGTTTTCTTAAAAAAAAAAATTTAGGACCCATCTTTGTGAGTGATATATTTTCTAAGCTTTTTCATATTTACAAATACCTTCATTCTTTGCTTTATTTTAATAACACCTAAATATCCTCATATAATCCTCATGTTATATAATCATTCCTTCAAAAATGCTATCTGTGTATTCTAGCATTTAATTTTATGAGGACATCTGGGTCAAGTCTTATTTCTCTTCTTTAGGAAACCAGAGCCTCCAGGGAGATGTTGAGAGCTCTCTGCTTAATAGGTGCCTTACGAGCCTATTAAGGAATTATTAATAATAAGGAATTTATTTCTTTTCTGTCTGAACTTGTCTGTTTCTCCACATACCCTTGAAATTCACGAGTGTCATCAGGATATACCTAAACATCTTCTCTTTTTTAAATGATGCCTGACATCTTTTAATCTGTATACTCAAGCCTTACTTCAGATCAGGAAAGTTTTCTTTTATTATGTTTTTTGATATTTCTTCTGTTCAATTTGTTCTGAAATTTTCTTTAGTAAATAGCAACTATTATGCATATATATGAAATACATTTATTTGCCTTTTCAAAACTTTTTTCTGATTTTTAAAAGAACTTTTCAGATTTTTACTTTGCAAATTTAATTTTCTTTCAGTTAGTTACTTCTTCTCAGTCCTTTTGTATTTCTTCCTGGCTCTTGCCCAACTACCTTTTCATTAATCACAAAAAACAATCTGAGCTGTGGTATAATGTCACCAAAAGTGACATTCCAAAAGTGCTAGTTATGATCTCAGGTACTACCTTCAGTCCATGGATGGTAACATCGCTAAGATCAAAGACATTATCTCACTCCTCTGAATCTTGCTGTGTAAGTCTGCTCTTTGCTCTGAGAGGTGGAGTGTAACAAGCAGTGAGGGGGAGGATGGATAGGGAGGCAGGAAACAGAACCCCCAAGCCCCTGTCTGTCATGCTGAGGAATTTGAACTCAGCAAAGAACAATGGAAATCCATGACACTCTCTCCTCTGGGCAGATACTCCATCCGCAAGACCAGTGACAAAGGCCAATTCTTCCGAGTAACCAAACATGGGAACATTTATAATGAGAAAGAATTGGACAGAGAAATCTACTCTTGGTATAACCTGACTGTGGAAGCCAAAGAATTGGATTCTACTGGTGAGTGACCCCATCTGCCAGGGGACTTGGGCTCTTTTCCTTTTCTCTTGTCTCTATAGAGTCTCTATTATATAAGTACTGGCTGAAACACCTAATGGCTGGAATGATATAGAGCTGGAGTGTCCAACCTTTTTTCCTTTCTGCCACACGTTGAAAGAATAAGAGCTGTTTTGGGGCCACATATTAAATACACAAACACTAATCACAGCTGATGAGCAAGAGAAATGGTCCCTGCATGCTTTCCCGATGTCTAGCACCACAGATAAGCAAAACAGTGAAATAATCACCATATCCAAGTGTCCTTCTTGAACCAGCAGCATCTTCATTCCCTGAGACATTGTTGGGGGAGCAGAATCTCAGGCCTCACCCCCACCCTGACTCAGAACGTCTCACACATGATAGTTTGAGAAGCACTGATATAAAACAGGCTGTGCAGATGCCTCTGTGGTGAGCATCACGTAAGGCACCTATTAAGAAGAAAGCTCTCAAACTCCTCCCTGGAGGTTCTGGTTCAGTGAGCCAGAGATAGGGCCAAGGCACGTGCATTGCTCTCCGTGTGATTGCTATGATCATGGATATTTGGGAATTGCTCCTCGGGGTGGGAAGGAGCATTGTATACCAGTTAATGAGTTGAACTCAAAGTCTGAAGCATCTTCCTGTTCTCAGATTGTTAGTTTCTTCAGAAATTGTGTAACTTTTGCCAGAGGGAAGGGAAAGTGTTGGGATTTTGCATCCTTTATCTATGTGAAAAAATTCCAATAACCCTCCAGAAGAAAGATTAATATTCCCACTAGACTCAGAAACATACCAGGGCCCAGAAGGCGGATGAATTGGCCAAGGTTCCCCTGGTGCTACCCTGAAGGACCCTGCCTCCTGCGGTGCCACCCAGACTCTCACTTCCCCCAACTCCTGGGGAACCCTGGTTGTTCTGCCAGATCAGACTTTACCCTTATCCCATTCATATAATTTTTAAATTTAAATTGTTTTAAATATAGAAAATACAAAAAAGAAGATGAAAATAATGCCCCCCCCCAAAGCTTCCATGCAGAGACGATTATTGTTAGCATGTTAGTATATTTTTCTCTGGTCTTTTTTCTATACAAATTTTTATATAAGTGAGATCAGATTTGCATAAAATATCATATCCCACCTTTCACCTAACCTCATTCACAAACCATTTTCTCAACGTACTAAGATTTTTTAATTACATTTTTTAATGTAATTTATATGGACATTGTCAATGGCCATATTCCATTTTCCCAGTGGCCTAATTTGTTAGCCCAACCTCACTAGGTCATTTGCCTTCTTAACCCTTTTGTAATTAATTAATTTTATGTATTAATTATAAAAATCGCATTTATTTATTTCAATTAATTGCCAGATTAAAATATTCCTTGGGGGTTGATCAGATTAAAATTTTTAGTGCTCTTAGGTTGTTTACCTTTTTTGTTCTTACAAGTAAATAAAACTTCAGTAACCCTCCTTATGTATGAAGTTTACCCCTCTGCCCTTACACACTGCTTTCACCCAGAACATTATCCATGGCCTCCCTTCTATATCCTCTTCCAGGCAGCCCTCCTGAACTACCCACTCACATACCTCCCACCCTGCCCCCCACAACCCCTGCTCCAGGCTGGCAAAATCAGCTGAACCCACTGTGGTGACAAGTCCTCTTCCTTGCAGGGAATCCCACAGGCAAAGAATCCATCGTGCAAGTCTACATTGAAGTTCTAGATGAGAATGACAATGCCCCTGAGTTTGCCCGGCCCTATGAACCCAAAGTGTGTGAGAACACTGCCCAGGGCAAGGTGAGTCTGGCTCAGGTGGGAGGGTGAGACAATGCCATCTTGGGACAGGTGAGGGACAGAACCACCCACCCCAGTCAGCTGGAGTGCCACTGAGCTCAATGTAACCTGTAACAGCCACGAAAAAGTAATATTACCCCCATTTTACAGACAGACACACTGAGGATTAAAGAAAATGTCTATAGCCTAGATTATCAGCAGGGGGTGGGATGAGGGAGAGAGAGAGTAGCTTTATGAGGATCTCAATAGGTTAGTGTTGCAAGTGAGAGGCTGCCATGGTCAAGTCTAAACCTAAAGTCTCCATCACCCAACCACAGGCCACCTGACACCCCACTGAGTTTCCCCCATCTTCCATATTGCAGCTGGTCCTGCAGATCTCCGCAATAGACAAGGACATAACACCACAAAACGTGAAGTTCAAGTTTGCCCTGAGCACGGAGGACAGCAATTTCACCCTCACGGATAATCACGGTACGCAAGTTGAAGTAGTCAGTTGGCTCTTATTAGGGTCGGGGTGAGGTTTTTTGAGGGATAAAGAACAAGGGTCAAGGACCAGGCCAATAAATTGGGATTTTCAAGTTACAGGATACTTTGTACAACTCCTGCCACATGTACAGTAGTCTGTGCAATGGTCAGAGCTGCCTCACCCACAAGGCCCACAAGGCCTGCCATTCTCCCAGAAAGGCTCAGGTCAATAAGGGGTATACAACAGGAAAGAGGTGCAGGCAGGCAGCTTGGTTCACAAACTAGCTGAGGGACCCCTTCCCATACAGGGATTTCTTTGCCTTGGCAAAACTGCAAATCACTCTGGAAGGTGGAATTTTGACGTCATTCCCAAAGAGTCACAACTGGAAATGTGAAACCCTAAACCCCAAGGATACAGTGAGCTTTCTTTTAATCCAGCCACAATGAGTACTGACCACAGGCCTGCGCTGTCAGTGGTACTTCTTACGAGTAGGTGCTGACTGGTGTGACAATGCTGAATTGATTTCATTCCAGCCCAAAGTAGACGAGCCTGCATGGCCTCTGTAACTGCCTCAGAAAAAGAGAAAATTCCTCTTGGGTCTAAGTGAAGTGATCCTTCACCCACTGCAGGGTGGAGTCCCTGCCTGTCTGATGAACTATGGGTGAGGAAGACCCCTGTGCTGAAACAGCCCTTCGACACCTTTAAGGAAGGCTGGGAGTAGGGGGGCAGACCCAGGGGATCAGCCACAGACCTGTCTTCCTGGAGCCTCGGTGGAATGGGGAGGTGGCCCTGGTGTGTTGACAAGTTAATGACAAACTGTTCGCCATCCAGCTATCTTAGGGAGCAAATCACTTGGTAAAAATATAATTATGTCCCCCCTATGCCCAATGTCCACCTTAGTCCCACCTCAGAGTGGGGGTCTGCGATGGGGTGGAAAGGTTCAGTGCCAGCCCAGGGACACCCACACGCCAGCAGGAGGCAGGCCTGTTGGTCTCAGACTCCCCATATCATGAATGTCCTGCCTGTGAAACTCTCTCATTTCCCCCATAAAGTGTCAACTGTATGTCATTTATTTCAGGTATAATAGACTTAATAATGAAATGTAATTCCGAATACTTAGAATCTAAAAGAGGGCATCCTTAGCTTTACCACTGGTCTCCCAAGCACACAGACCCCACCACCCCCAAGCAGGGAATCCCTGCTCTTACTGTTGTAAACCTCCTTAGTAACAATGGATTTTCAGGAATAGCATAAACAGCTTTAGAAGTTAGCCTGATGCTAAAAGACTTCTTAAACCTTTTTTTTTCCTGGCACAGCGCCCATAGCTCACGTTTAGGGCTCTGGCCACATACACTGGGGCTAGTGGCTTTGAACCCCGCCTGGGCCTGCCAAACAGCAATGACAACTACAACAACAACAACAAAAATAGCCGGGCATTGTGGCAGGCACCTGTAGTCCCAGCTACTTGGGAGGCTGAGGCAAGAGAATCACGTAAGCTCAAGACTTGGAGGTTGCTGTGAGCTGTGACTCCACAGCACTTTAGTAAGGGCAATAGAGGGAGACTGTCTAAAAAAAAAAAAAACACTTTATTTTTCCTGATTGTTTGTCAAAGTTTGAAACAATACATTAATTATTGAGCTGAAAGGGAAAACACTTTGTTGTTGGAGTGGGGTTAGGGAAGGGGGAGGGGTTAGGCCTTTCAGTTGCACTTGTAAACAGAAAGCAAGGATTTTGCCTTCTGGCCAAGGCATTCTTAGAGGCTGGGTCAAAGTGCTGCCCCAAATAACCTTCTAGGGAGGAGCAGGCCTGCACCCAAAGGGCTGAAAGGAGAGGCAGGTATGCACAAAGCAGAGAAGCAGCCCTGGTGCAATCAGGGAGGGCTCTGTGGAGGCCTTCCTCCATCTCTGTGGCCAAGGGGAGTGGGCACTCTGGGTGAAGCCTGATTCTGTGGCCTTGGTATTTCCAGATAACACGGCCAACATCACAGTCAAGTACGGGCAATTTGACCGAGAGCATGCCAAGGTCCACCTCCTGCCCGTGGTCATCTCAGACAATGGGAGGCCGAGCCTCACAAGCACCAACACGCTGGCCATCGCCGTGTGCAAGTGTAACGAGAGAGGCGAGTTCACCTTCTGTGAGGAGACGGCTGCCCAGGTGGGCGTCAGCATCCAGGCGCTGGTGGCCATCTTCCTGTGCATCCTTACCATCACAGGTCCGTGCGGGGCAGGGGAGGGAGGAGACATCACAGGGGCTTCCCGGGAGATGCTGAGGGCAGGGGTGCAGGTCCACCCCTGCCTCCAGCCTCCAGAGCACCTCTGGGCCAGAGCACCACCAAGGTGCCTCTGGGTGGGGGCAGGGAGGGAGCAGTTCAAGACCCCAGCCCACTCACCAGTCCGGCTCCACCTTAAAATAACATACACGGCATGTAACAGTCACTCATTCCGCTTAGATATTTCAAGCACTTGCTGTGTGCCAGGCATTGTTCTGGGCATGTATTTACATTAAAACCTATTTTTGAAAAAGGAAAAAAAGGATCCAGTTCTAAAATGGAAAGTTTAGAAGCTTCTCATTTAGATTGTCTCCATGAGCTTTCTCTCCTTTCATAGTTTTCTTCCAGCTTTGATGTCTTTTTTTTTTTTTTTTTTCCTATTTGGGCCTTAGATGTTTTAGCCCTCTAGATCTTGCTTTAGTTTGGGTTCCCCAGGAAGCAGCCCTGGGACAAGGAACTGGCTTATTTGGGAGGTGATTTACTGCCTAAGGAAGAGGAGAGTGAAGCGGGGAAGGGAGGCAGCCAGTGGAGGGGAATTATCAGGAATTTCCCACCAGGGAAAAAGGCAGCTTCACCTCAATGTCTTCCTACTGGGCATATGAGGTGTTTTGAGAGCCCGTCCTAGGAAGTAAATCATCCTGCACTTCTCCCTATGTGACATGGGTGGGGGCCATCCCGCCCCCAGAGGAAGTCCTCAGGCGATTAGCAATCACCCTGTGTCTACCATGCAGAGAGATCCCCTGGGTATGCCCCCTTCTAGGACTTCTGGGGCAGAGTAGACCCAGCTCCCCCATTTAAAAATAATGAATAATAGTGGTGAAGATGACATCCCCACCATACAGAATTGCATCTAGCCTCATCACCACCTTCCCAAGTATAAACAGAACACAGACATCATCATTTCCATTTTACAGATGAGGAAACTGAGGCTGGGAGGACGTTTTCTCCCTGGGCACCCAGCTTTACTTATGTATGTAACAGTTCGTTAAATAACTTGAAGCCTAGGGGTTTTCAACCCCTTTTGTCTCAGCACACTTGAACCTGTAGTTAAACTTCCACCACACACTTAAATTATGTTGATCAAAAAGAAGAGTTAAAAACAGTATATACTTACTGTGCTTTGAACTTCTTTCAAAAATAACTTAATATTGTTTAAAAATGTTCGAAGCAAACCTAAGATTCTCTCAGGGCACACCCGGTTGAAAATCACTGGCGTAGAGGGTGGTCTGGGCCTAAGTTTGGTGCTCTCTGCATGACCTGGTCAAGTCCCCCTGGGAATCCCAGACCCCCACACAGCCACACCCCTCGAGATTGCAGCAGGGCCAACACCAGCACCTTTGCCTGATGAGGAAAGTCACTTGGCCTCTCTCATCTTAATTTCCTTAACCGTATAACTGGGATAGCAATATCTATGTTAACTGAGATAATATGACAATGTGTCCAAGGTAGCGCCACGCATGTTTGAGGTCAGTGCCCAAGAGAGTGGCCACTGCCATGGCAGCAGGTATCACAGCACCAGCACCATGTCCATTATCATCATTGGCCACAAACTCACTGGGCAGAATCTTTGCACTCCAGATTCCAAACACATCCCTCTCCTCATCTTTGCCCCCAGCTCCAGCCTCCTGGCCTTTGGAAGAGGGCGTAGAAGGGTGTGCCGCAGGGGCATAGGAGTGAGGAAATGTGGCTGCAGGAAGAAGGGTTAAAACCACAGAGATTGAACTAGAGGGAGCCCTCTCTCTTCCCATCCCCAACCAGTGTTGATGACTGTCAAGACCACAAGTGTCCCCAGTGCATCTGACTCTGTCCTATGGGTGTCTGGACAAAACCAAACCTGTGTCATTCTCGTGTCCCTGGAGACTGGGCGGGCTGAGGACTTTCCAGAGAGGAGAGAAGGGAGTAATGGAGGGAGGGGTGTGACCCAGCCCCCTGACCCAGGTCTGACACCTGTCACTCTTGTCCTGGATACCAGTGATCACTCTGCTCATCTTCCTGCGGAGGCGGCTCCGGAAGCAGGCCCGCGCCCACGGCAAGAGCGTGCCAGAGATCCACGAGCAGCTGGTCACCTATGACGAGGAGGGCGGTGGGGAGATGGACACCAACAGCTACGACGTGTCGGTGCTCAACTCCGTGCGCCGTGGAGGGACCAAGCCCCCGCGGCCCGCGCTGGAGGCCCGGCCGCCCCTCTACGCCCAGGTGCAGAAGCCGCCGCGACAGGCGCCCGGGGTGCACAGCGGGCCCGGGGAGATGGCAGCCATGATCGAGGTGAAGAAGGACGAGGCGGACCACGACGGCGGCGGGCCCCCCTACGACACTCTGCACATCTACGGCTACGAGGGCTCCGAGTCCATCGCCGAGTCCCTCAGCTCGCTGGGCACTGATTCGTCTGACTCTGACATCGATTATGACTTCCTTAACGACTGGGGGCCCAGGTTCAAGATGCTGGCCGAGCTGTACGGCTCAGACCCCAGGGAGGAGCTGGTGTATTAGGGGGCCCGTGCTTTCTGGGCCTGGGGGTCCAGATCCCCTGAAGCCCAGGCCAGTCAGACACTAGGTCCCCCGCCCTCCAAAAGTGGCACTGACTCCCCGGCCCAGCACCCCTTCATCCTGGGCCCCACAGACCTCACCATCCCTGGGATAGCAAACTCCAGGTTCCTGAAATAGCAGGAACATAACATGTATTTCAGCACTGGCTACCCCCCAAAGCTGGAAAATCCAGGTTAATGTTCTATCTGGGCTCAGATGCTCACATAACCCTGTCGCCCAGACCACAGTCTAACTCAGTGACTTTCTCTGGCTCGACAAGGTTCCAAAGCAACATGTGTTCAATTGCTGGGGTGGGGCGTGGGGTAGGGGGCCTTCCTCTGAGGTCCTTGAAATCCACCCCGGGCAAGGCTGGGGAGGTCCTGGTGCCTGTCAAAGGTTTGGACGGTATGACCTGTGGGGCCAGACTACTGCTCAGTCCGAAGGGAAAGGTCCCATCGGCCTGCTCTACAAGTCCCAACCCTGCTCTGGCTCGCTCCCCCACTTCCAAGTGCCCCCCACTCCCTGGCCCCTCCCCACCTCTGCCTCTGTTGAGAGGGAGGAAGGGCCCACTGGGCAGCTCCTGACCTGGGGTCCTGAGGTGACCACACTGGCCTGCCCCACCAGTGACTGTGCTGTACTGAGCGTTGAACCATTCAACCAAATTCAGGGAAATGGTTTGTTGAACTTTGAAGCAACTGTGAATTCATCCTGGAGGGACAGTGGAGATCAAATGTGACAGAGCCTTGGGTGAAGGTCTGGAATAACTGAGACCCTGATTTGAGACTTTTCAACACCCCTCCAGTCTTGCTTTCGAGGGGCTCAGCTATTTCTGGAGCAGAAGACCCCTCCCCACCTCTGCCTCACCTGGTCACCCATGCCTGTTCTTTCTCTTCTCTTTCTACCCCTTATATCTTGACTTAGAGGCATCCATGTGTGGCCCTGAGAAAATCAGGCCACCGTCCAAACCCAATCATGACTGCATCACAGAGTCTTACCATTTGCCTTCATCTTTGTTGCCACATCTCAGGGAACTGACCCTCTGGCACACCTTTTAGAAAAGGCAAGGCCCCTGCTTTGCCCATGCTCTGGTCATCTGTGCTTTTCCCACTTTCAGCCACAAATGGAACATTCCAGGTCAAACATGCCTTGGGGAAGGGGCACCAACCAGCAGAGAAGGTCAGGGAAGGAGGCAAACTGTCTTGCTCACCCTTCATTATGGACCAAGGTTCTCACTCTGGGAAAGGCCCCTCACACTGCAGGGGTATTGTAGATAACACTGACTTTTTTTTTTAACCAATACTAGTTTTTCATAATTTTTTTACTAATATTTAACAAGTTTCTAGATCTCACAAACATATAGAAAAAGGGGTTTTTCATAACAAGCAGGTTGCTTTTTAGGTTAACAATTTTAATTCAGGTTTTATTGTTGGATAAACAATTCTTATAACCTTCTATTTCCTATCATTGTAGTAACTGATCTACAGATAATGGTTATATAGTGGCCACACTGGTGCATGAGACGTACTGTATTTTTTTTATACCTAAATAAAGAAAAATCTTGAAATTCTTTTATTTTTAGAGAGAGCTCAGGTGAAACACACATACACACTTGCCAGCACCATCATCACCTAGAGGGAAAGGAGACATTTGTAGATTCTTAGGAAAAAAGTTATAGACAGCACACGCCTTTTAAAATTTTAGTCAGCTTCCCATTTTCCACAGCTGTCATGGGTGCCTCAGGCAGCCACAGTGTTAAACAATTGCCACTGATTGTTTTCAACAAATGCTTCCCCTGCCCCACACAAAAGTCTGCTGTCAAGTTCTAAGCCAGGTCAAATAAATAACAGCCTTGTAAGTGGAATCTTCCAAGGGACCAGTAAAAACTGGGCTTTGGAGGTACTCCAACTCTGTTGTGTCCCTTGCTAGCAAATGGTTGCTAGTTTTTCACTGTGATAAAAGAGCCAATAGGTTTCAAGGTACCACAGGGCTGGGGAGAAGGGGTTAAAACTGTGACAAGTTAAAACACCACAAAACTTTACCAAAATACAGCCGGGTTTTTTTTTTTTGAACAGTCCTTAGATTGTTGCAAGTTTTTAGTTCATGTCCAAAGTTGTAAAAAAGTTGATTTTGACCATTTTGCCAGTATTCTCACTGCTTTTATGGGAGAAAGGAGGTCCTTACTCAGCCATTCCTGCTTACATCACCCCTGCAGTTTGGATTTTTAAGTTCAGTTGTCCCACTTGTCTTGATGTGCCTGCTCCTTGAACTCAAAAGTTATCCAATCCCTGGAACCTGTGAGATCTGTGCACTCCTTCCTTCTCCAAGATGCCCCCCAGGGCCCACGTCACCTCCAGATAAGACATTTTCTGCCTCCCTGGCTCTGAGCCCCTGGTCACCCTGCCCAACTCCTCTGTTTGGCTTCTGTTTACCCTTGTGTTGGAGCAGTGGCCTACCCCTGAGTTTGGCGATATTAGCAGACACCAAGGTAGGGAACAAACCCTGTGCCCCGTGGAATATTCTAATCACTGTGCACATGCTGCTCCAGCCAAGCTTCACCACCATGAGCTCAAGAAGTGGAGGCTCAGTGCCCTTCCCCTCCCCCAGGCCAAACCTATGAGACCAGCATGACTTTCTTCATTTCATAGATAACTCAGGAGAGACTCAGAGAGGGGTGAGACACACAACAAATTAGGAACAGAGCTGGGACGAGACCCCCACCCCCCTCCCCCCCAGGACCCTAGGAGAAAGTAAATCTGCTGGAGACTTCCCAAAACCTAGGCAGAGACTGGACTAGAAAGCGCCGCCCGCGCCCCTTGCGCTAGGAAATGACCACGAGAGGGCGCGCTGGATCAACAAATGCTCAGCCCAGGCCGCATCACCACCACTCCGCAGCGCGCCCTGGTGTCCCGGCTACACCCCAGTCTCCGGGGATCCTGGGACTTGACAGACAACCTGGATGACAGAGGTGGCCTCCGGTCCGACCCTACAACCCGCCTAGGCTCCCCGCCTTATGGGGAGAGAGAGAAAAAGACAGGGACCTTGCCCCTACCCTCCTGACATAATAGGGTACTTGCACCTTCCTGCAGCCCAGCCGGCACCGAGAATCTCAACTCACAGGCTGCAGCTCGCCCTGGCAGCCTTATCCTTGGTCTTGAGAGGTCTCGGTGCGCCCCAACGTCCCTCCCTGCAACAGAGACCCTTCTCAGTGTCCACCCCAGCCTTCCCGCTCTGCCCCCCCCCCCTGTTTTCTCCCAATCAATCCTGGAGGGTTGACTCTAGGACAAAAACAGCGGCAATACCCCAGCGCCCTGATTCCACGCCTCCCCTTAAGTTACACCCTACAGTCCTCAGGGTGACAAGTCTCTGATCCTCACAACCAAAACCCAGACCACGACCACCCTGCAATACTCCTTCTAAGGACTAACCTGAGAAACGTGCGCAGGGTGTGTCTGCCACAAAAAATTCAGCAAATTTACCAGCCAAAAGATTGGAAACAACATAAACGTCCAACAATAAGAGGCTAGTTACCTAAATAATGGAAGATCCATAAAATAATACGAGAGAGCCATTCAAAGTCATGTTGTGACTGGTGATCTTGAGCTAATTTCAAGGGCAGGAAAAAAAAAGCAGAACCCAGTGCATTACTTACAGTCAGGTTCTAATTGGTTTTCTAGTAGATACCCATCCCCAGTTATGGAATTATAAATAAGGTTTCTTTTCTTCTTTATTCTGTTTTCCAAGTTTTCTATAATCACCTTTTTTTTATCATCAAAAAAGTTTTATTTTATTGTTAATTTGTAAATACTTTCTTGTAATCGAAAAACAGTGTAGTGACAAGCAAAATTTGTTCCCAAATATCATTTTTTTAACTTTGAAATTTTTTGTTTAAAAAAAATTTTGAGTAAAATGCAAAATACTTCTTAAAATTAAATGTCTTTGTCATTACTCTTAACCCCCCCCAAAAAATGTTATCGGATGATTAATTAGTGTTGTTTGTTTACTTCTGAAAACATTTCTCTAATTTTGGTCTATGGAGCCTAGACCTCTAAGCCTTTGGAGTTCCTTCACCCAGATTTCTAGCAACTCCCTAAATCAGAGCAATCGCAGTGGACAGAATGAGGAAACCCTGGCTTTCCAGCCAGGTAACCTTCATAGGATTCTGCAATGCCTTGAAATACCCAATATTCTTCTTTTCTCAAAGTTAAGAGAAACAGCTGGAGCAGATTTCTCTCAGCACATCCAGAGGTCATCTGGGATGTCTGAGAAATGTGTATATACCAACACTTCAGGATTTCACAGGACTTTGAATGTGCTTTTGGCACCTAGAGCATAGGAACCCATTAATTTATGATTTTTTTGGTAATGGTTGCTGGGGGGATGTTTAATGACGTTACACAGGAAGCTGCAGTGAACAAGGGGATTTTGTCTTTAGATAGCTGAAAGACAATGAAAGGCATGATCTAAAAGAAGAGTTAACCTAGAATCTGCCAGACAGAAAACCCAGTAATAAAAATCTTTTTTGCTATTTGAAAGTCTTTCGCAATCTTCCTTGACAGGTGGAAGGGAGGGAGAGTAGGAGAAAAGAAGGAACAGGTGCAGGGGGGAGAAGAGAATGAGAAAGGGAAGGAAGAAGGATCTTTAGTGAGTTTATACAAGAACTGAATGAATAGTATTTATGAAGAACTTATATAACGGTGGCTAAGGCTTGGCGCCTATGGCTCAACAGGCTAAGGCGCCAGCCACGTACACCTGAGCTGGTGGGTTGGAATCCAGCCTGGGCCCGCCAAACAACAATGATGGCTGCAACCAAAAAATGGCCGGGC
>CAUYON010083541.1:0-11574 GCA_963573935.1 Arctocebus calabarensis
TCTAAAAATAGACCTTCCATTTGACCCTATAATTCCTTTACTAGGTATATACCCAGAAGGCCAAAAATCACATTATAACAAAGACATCTGTACCAGAATGTTTATTGCAGCCCAATTCATAATTGCTAAGTCATGGAAGAAGCTCAAGCGCCCATCGACCCACAAATGGATTAATAAACTGTGGTACATGTATACCATGGAATATTATGCAGCCTTTAAGAAAGTTGTAGATTTACCTCTTTCATGTTTACATGGATGGAGCTGGAACATATTCTTCTTAGCAAAGTATCTCAAGAATGGAAGAAAAAATATCCAATGTACTCAGCCCTAATATGAAGCTAATTTATAGCTTTCATATGAAGGCTAAAACCCAATGATAGCACAAAAATACAGGGGAAAAGGAAAGGGAGGGGAGGGGAGGGGGCAGAATGGGTAGAGGGAGGACAATTGGTGGGATCACACCTACGGTGCATCTTAGCAGGGTACTGGTGTAACTTATTAAATGTAGAATATCAAAAAAAAAAAAAAAATAGCCCGGCGTTGTGGTGGGCACCTGTAGTCCCAGCTACTCAGGAGGCTGAGGCTAGACAATTGCTTAAGCCCAAGAGTTTGAGGTTGCCATGAGCTGCGATGCCACAGTACTCTTATCAGGGGCAACACAGACTCTGTCACCGCCCCCCAAAAAGGAAATTTAAAATAAAAAGATTGAAGTAAATAAAAACTAGAAAGAGGGAATTAAAATATTTTTTAAAAAGATGAAATAAAAAATGAAAAGGAAAGGATAAATACATCCAAAAAGTGGTTCTTCTGAAAGATCAATAAACCGGACACAATCAGATTAAACAAAGAGAGAAAAAACTTTAGAAAAGAGCACAAGCACAAAACCAGATGAGATTAAGAGAACAATGAAAATTCATAGCATAATTTTGAAAGTAAAAGGAATAAACAATTCTTTGGCAAAATAAGAAGAGATATAAAATTTAAACAGACTAATTTCCAAATAAGTGAATGAAATGAAAATTAGAGAATTACCATTGGTAAGTTCACAACAAAGTTTTATCTAACCTTTAAGAAAGAAATGAATACGATTCTATTTGGAATTAACTATCTAGTTACTAAGATAATATGCCTTTAAGTAACATGTCAAAACTTTTCATTTTTCTGAATTCATAAATGAAGTGTAACTAAAGTACTATTCACGTTTCCTTTAAATGAAATAAATGTGAAAATTAGGGGATGTATCTGAAGCAAAACTATTCTTTTTTTTTTTTTGAGACAGAGTCTCACTATGTTGCCCACAGTAGAGCGCTGTGGTATCACAGCTCACATCAACCTCAAACTCTTGGACTTAAGTGATTAAGCCTCAGCTTCCCAAATAGCTGGGACTACAGGTGCCCACCACAACAGCCAGCTATTTTCTTGTTGTTGTTGTTGGAACTGTCATTGTTGTTTAGCTGGCCCAGGCCAGGTTCAAACACACCAGCCTCAGTTCATGTGGCCAACACCATAACCACTGTGCTAAGGGTGCTGAGCCTCTATTTTTTTTTTTTTTAAGACAGAGTCTCACTTTGTCACCCTCAGTAGCATTCCGTGGCATTACAGTTCACAGCAACCTCAAACTCTTGGGCTTCAGTGATTCTCTTGCCTCAGCCTCCCAAGTAGCTGGACTACAGGTGCAAACCACAACGTCCAGATATTTTTTTGTTGTTGTTGTAGTTGTCATTGTTGTTTAGCAGGCCTGGGCTAGGTCCAAACCCACCAGCCCTGGTGTATGTGGCCAGTGCCCTAACCACCGAGTACAGGCGCCAAGCCAAGCCAAGTTATTTTAAAACATAAGCAGGTACTGAGATACCTGGTCAAGTTGTGACTCAAAAAATAATACACCTAGTAACTTTATAGTATATTATCCAAGGTGTAAATTCCTACCTATCTCAAAGTCAAATAAAAGGAAGATGCCAAAATATACATTTAATGTTATCCATTTGCTTAGAAAATATTTACTGACTGCCTATAAATTCTAGGTAAAAATGTTCATATCAACAATCTGATGGAAAAATAGTTTTCCTCTAAGATAAACTACAAGAGGAAGTTTTCATATGAGAAAATCATTAAGATAACATTTCAAGAGGGCAGTGCCTGTGGCTCGGTGAGTAGGGCACCGGCCTCATATACTGAGGGTGTGGGTTCAAACCCGGCCTCGGCCAAACTGCAACAAAAAATTAGCCGGGTGTTGTGGCGGGCACCTGTAGTCCCAGCTACTTGGGAGGCTGAGGCAAGAGAATCGCCTAAGCCCAGTAGTTGGAGGTTGCTATGAGCTGTGTGACGCCACGGTGTTCTACTGAGGGCGATAAAGTGAGACTCTGTCTCTACAAAAAAAATAAAAAGATAGCATTTTAAGAGCATTAGGTTACTTACAACTGCAAACTCATCTCTGTCAAGCATTCCATCATGGTCAATGTCACTCAACTCCCAAACCTTAAAAAGAGAAGAATTGAGAAAGAGTAATGTTTTTTTTCATTTCATGTGCTACTTGGCAGCAGGGAAAGAAAGTGCACTCATGAGGGTTAAAAGTAGAGATAAGCAAGTGTCTGGTCATTAAATGCCTTGAAAGGAGCTTATCCTGAGTGCAATGTGAAGCTACTAAAAGATTAGTTTTAAGTAATAAAATAAAAAAATTATTTTAGAGTTTAGAAAGTTCATACTGACCACACAGTGGGGAAATGATCAGTGGGAAACAATTACTAAAAAAAACTCAGTATTTATTGAGCACCTAAAAGCTATATAACATTCATCCAACAGTAGTAGTGCTGGTACTGGTGGTGTGGTAGTAGCCATCACTGTTGTCGATTAGCACCTTATACACATTATTACATTTAATCTGTACAACCCTATAAACTGGGAATTATGCCCATCTTAAGGATTAGAAAACTGAGACATAGTTTGCTAATGTTCTACCCAGGATCACACAACTAAGAAATGGTGCAGTCAGGCTTTGACCCGATGCAATTTACTTAACCAGGGAATTAAAGAAAGGGCAGGAAGTTTAAAGAGAGAAGATAAGGTCTGAAATATGAAGAGAGGATGAGAGAAATCCCTATGGAAATAGCACAAGAGTGGCTGGCAATAGGAAGCCTGGCTGAAGTTGCTGTTCATGAATTTATAACACCAATCTTACTAGACTTTCTCAGTAGTCCATATGCAACCACAGAGAAGGCAGATAATTAGCTTCATGCAAAGCTGGACTTCTGATATGCAGGAGGGATGGCAGAATGACTTGACAAAAGGAGATAAAGATAAGGGCATGGAACTGTGGACCAAAAGAGAGAGGAATACAGTTTTAGTTTTATAAGATGAAAAGACTTTTGTGGAAATGGATGTTGATGGTTGTATACCAATGTGAATGTCCTTAATACCACTTAATTGCACACTTAAAATTATAATAGTAAATCTTATGATACACGGATATGTATTTACCATAATAAAAAAAAATTGGGGGAAAAAAAAAAGGAGGCCAGGTGTGATGGGTCACACCTGTAATATTAGCACTCTGGGAGGCCAAGGCAGGAGTTCAGCTTGAGCGAAGGAGTTCAAGAACAGCCGAAAGAAGAGTGAAACCCTGTTTCTAATAGAAAAAATTAAGTGGGCATGGTGATACACACTTGTAATCTCAGCTACTCAGGCAGGATTGCTTGAGCCCAGGAGTTTGAGCTTGCTGTGAACTATGATGACCTATGATGACACCACTACACTCTACTCAGGGTGACAGAGTGAAGTTCTGCCTTCAAAAAAAAAGCAGAGGGCAGCACCTGTGGCTCAGTGGGTAAGGTGCCCACCCCAGATACCGAAGGTGGCGGGTTTGAACCCAGTTTTGGCCAAACTGCAACAAAAATATAGCTGGGCATTGTGGTGGGTGTCTGTAGTCCCAGCTACTTGGGAGGCTGAGGCAAGAGAATCGCCTTAGCCCAAGAGTTGGAGGTTGCTGTGAGTTGTGATGCCACAGCACTCTACTGAGGGCGATAAAGTAAGACTCTATCTCTACAAAAAAAAAAAAAAGTAGAAAAATAAAAAGGTGGAGGGACAGGCGTGGTGGCTCACACCTATAATCCTAGCACTCTAGAAGGCCAAGGGGGATGGACAGCTTGAGCTCACAAGTTCGAGACCACCCTGAGCAAAAATGAGACTCTGTCTCCACTAAATGTAGAAAAATTAAGGCAAGAGGATCGCTTAAGCCCAAGAGTTGTAGGTTGCTGTGAGCTATGATGTTACTGCACTCTAACCTGGGCGACAGCTTGAGACTGTCTCAAAAAAAAAAAAAAAAAACAAGGGCGGGGGGGTAAAGAACTCTGAAATTTAAAAGTCTTAATGAAGGAAAAGAATTAAAATCTTGCAAGTGTCTTGGAAAGAGATCTACAAAGACATGAAGTTCAAGTTAGCGAGTAGAATTTATTACTTCAGAGATAAAACTATTTGTTATAATAACACACCATGATACAGCCATGGAGTCGATGGCAGATGTAAAATACTGCTGGTCTCTGGAAATTAACTCAAGAATTGGAAGGTCAGCAAAAGAAGTAGAATCTACTTAAGGGTGTGTGTGTGTGTGTGTGTATATATACATATATATATAAAATATATATATACATACATACGCATACCCACATATAGATAAACATATACATATTAAAAAAAATTTCATATATATACTTTTTTTTAATTTTCATCATGTCACCCTCGATAGAGTGCCATGATGTCACAGCTCACAGCAACCTCAAACTCTTGGGCTCAAGCGATTATCTTGCCTCTGCCTCCCAAGCAGCTGGGACCACAGGCACCCACCACAATGCTTGGCTATTTTTTTATTTGTTACGGTGACCATTGTTGGTTAGGTGGCCTGGGCTGGGCTCGAACCTGTCGTAACCACTGTGCTATGGGTGCGGAGCCCATATATACATTTTTTATATATACGTATATATGTAAAAAACTCATTTCAACCACTCTATTTTATAGGGAATAACCCAATACAGAAATAAATTGGCAATAATTTTATATATTCAGTCAGAACACAAAAATTCTGTTCACATGGCTGAGTGCAGTGGCTCACACCTATAATCATAGCAGAGGTGGGAGGATGACTTGAGGCCAGGAGTTTGACCAGCCTGAACAACATAGCGAGAGCCTGTCTCTATAAAAAATAGAAAAATTAGTGGTGGCACTGGCCTGTACTCCCAGCTGCTCAGGAGACTGAAGCAGGAGGACCACTTGAGCCCAGGCATCCAAAGTTGCAGTAAGCTATGATCAGCCCATTGCACTGTAGTCTAGGCAACAAAGTGAAATCCTGTCTCAAAAAAAAAAAAAAAAATTCTGTAATACAACTTTAAAATAAGATCTGTGTTATTTTTTAACAATAAGCTGTAAGTACTTGTGGTACACATAAAATAAAATACATAAAAATTACATTTAGAATTTAATAATATCTTACTCTTCCAAGGATATCCACAGGTAATTTAGAGTTGAGTAACACTGGTTTCACTTTATCACCAGACAGAAATCCATTCACAGGGCTTAAACTGTCAAAAATTGCATCATATTTGGCTTTATCTTCAGACTACAATATAAAAAAAAGGCACAAGTTAAATAATAATAACCTACAGTTTTTTACAAAAAAATCAAATCCTCAAAAAGGAAACTTACGTATTTTTTTAAAGTATCATTTAAAAAGCATTTTCACTTTCATCAAAATATAATATTTATAGGAATGATATTCAAGAAAATATTTATATTATACTAAATAACAATTTCAAAGTGACTCTCAAGAGTCCAGTGTTCCCCATTCCTTTAGAAGCCAGAACACCATCTTTCTTTTTCTAACATTAAGGGAGACTCGAAAGACTTCAGACAGACAGAAGGGCTTTGAAAAGCACCTTGTCCAACCTTCTTACTTAAACAGTGCCACAGGAAGAAAGCAACTTTTAAAAGAACACAAATTTAGTCAGTGACATTCTATGACTTTCTAAGTATAGAATATTCACGTTTATAATATGTACATTTCAAATTCACACAAATTTTTAAAAATAAAATAATTGCTATAAGGAATAAACATCAAAATTCCTCTATTTTTCTCAAAGCAAGATTTCTTTTTCTTGTAAATAACAAGGTATATCCTAAAAATCTTGAAAGTTACTGGTATAACTTCAAAAACTATTGTTCAGGCTTGGCACCCTGAGCACAGGGGTTATGGCACCAGCCATATACACCAAAACTGGCAAGTTCGAATCCAGCCTGGGCCAGCTAAATGACAACTGCAACAAAAAAACAGCCGGGCATTGTGGCAGGCACCTGTAGTCTCAGCTACTTGAGAGGCTGAGGCAAGAGAATCGCTTAAGCCCAAGAGTTCGAGGTTGCTGTGATCTGTGATACCACAGCTCTCTACCAAGGACAACATAGTGAGACTCTTGTCTCAAAAAAAAAAAATAATAATAATAATAATTTGATCTATATTCTACTACTCTTTGATCTATATTCTACTACTGTTCTAAAATTATAAATTTTAAAACTCTGATAACCATAACCAAAATTTAGCCTCTGAAAAACTATATTGCAAAATACCCATTTATAGAAAAGATTCCATTAAAAATTGTTTTTTGTAAGCCATAAATAGAATACTCACTTAACCAGAATTTTCAAACAAGAAATAATAACAGTGGGGTAAAATATCTGTTCAGTAAATATTTTAGTTAATAATGAATTATGACATCACCATTTTTAAATACCATAACAGAAATGAGATTAGACAAATACTAATTATCATAAAACGACTGACAGAGCTGAAAGACCCCTCAAAGATTTCTAGCAGCAATATTTCTCTACTGTCTTTGAACATACACATTCAATTTCAACGCATACCATAATGCATTTTAGAGGTGGGGGAGTATGTGTTAGCAAGCAAAGCAAGGGTAAGGAGAGAATAGCTAAAAAGTTTACTTACACGGCAACAACAAAAATAAATAAATGAGACTTAACTGAATTAAAAAGTTTCAGCATACCAAAGGAAATAATTAACAGAGTAAACAGACAATCTACAGAATGGTAGAAAATATTAGCAAAGAACTAATACCCAGAATCTACAAAGAACTCAAATAAATACCAAGAAAAAAACAAACTTCAATTAAAAAGTGGACAAAAAACATGAACAGAGTTTTTGCAAAAGAAGACATACACATGCCCAACAGACAAATGAAAAAATGTTCAACACCGCTTGCCATTGGGGAAATGCAAACTAAAACTACAATGAGGTACCACCTTACCTCTATCAGAATGGTCATTATTACAAAATCAAAAAATAGATGTTGATGAGGATGCAGTCCACTATTAGTGAGACTGTAACTTAGTATAACCTCTATGGAAAACAGTATGGAGATTCCTCAAAAAACTACCAGTAGACCTACCAATGGATCCAGTAATCTCACTACTGGATACCTACTCAGGGGAAAAATTAGTCATTATCAAAAAGACACCTATACCTGAATGTTTATTGCAGCACAATTACCAACTACAAAGATATGGAATCAACCTAAGTGCCATCAATTGATGAGTGGATAAAGAAAATGTGTTACACACACACACACACATATACACATTCATTCCAGAGAATACTACTCAGCCATAAAAAGGAAGGAAATAAAGTCATTTGCAGCAACTTAGATGGAACTGGAGAACATTATCCTAAGTGAAGTATTTCAGGAATGGAAAAACAAACCCCACATGTTCTCACTAAGAAGTGGAAATGAAGAATGGATACACATTGTCATAAAATGATGTAAAGGAACATTGGAAACTAAGAAGGGGAGAGGGTGGGAGGGAAGTGAGGGATACAACCTTACCTATTGGATATGTACACTATTCTGGTATTCTGTACACTATTATACAATTCATCTACGTAACAAGAACATTTGTACTCCCTAATATTCTTTTTCTTTGTTTTTTTTTGGAGACATAGTCTCACTATGTGGCTCTTGGTAGAATGTTGTCACAGCTCACAGCAATCTCAAACTGTTGGGCTTAAGCGATTCTCTTGCCTCAGCCTCTCAAGTAGCTGGGACAACAGGCGCCTGCCACAACGCCCAACTATTATTTGGTTGTAGTTATCATTGTTGTTTGGCAGGCTGGGGCTGGGTTCGAATCCGCCAGTTCTGGTGTCCTAGGGTTGGTGCCCTAGCTGCTGAGCTACATATGCTGAGCTACTCCCTAATACTCTGAAATCAAAATTATTGTTTTAAAAAGTTTACTTACTTTTACTGCCCATGGGAGCTCAGCTGCAGAGGTTCCACCAATTAGCAAAGGACTACTGGTATCATGCTAAAAAAAGGAAAGTATAGCATATATCAACAAGCAATGAAGAAAAAGTAGCCTGTGGATTTAAATATATTCATACAAAATGCTGGTTTCCAATGCACACAGGACATGATTTTATATTTACTAGACATTCATCTAAATTCCAATGAAACAAAAACATCTTCACTGAGTTAGCAGCATCAATGATTATGGAGCACTAACTAAAACACAGAAGTATTATAGAAGAAATCCTACAAGTAAGACCAAGAAAAAGGTAACTGAATGCTAATAAAAATACTGGGGATGCCAAAAAATTCTATACATATTTTAAGAGATCTTGTTGGAAGTAAAATCAATCATTTCCAAAAGTATGTAAATTGCCAGAAAAAAATGAATGTGTGAAGCAAGTCTAGGTACATTTGACCAGTAATGGCACCTTCAGTTCAACTTCAAAAAGTAACATATAGGTAACATCACTTAACACGTGTATACATTTTTTTGGTACCCGATGTATACCAGCCTCGGTTAACTGCTGACTTTTTTCCAACATTATTTTAGAAAAGAAGACTGGGGAAACAACCCAACTTAGCATTTCTAAGTTATAAGTACATGATCCCTATTAATTGTATTCCCAAGTTATGTTTATCTGGTTGAAGAGACAGAGAAATATACTTGAAAAACATTTGTAATATAGTCATGGGCTAACATTTTAGTCAATGACATACCACATACGATAGTGCCCCGTAGAGGATACTATATTTTTACTGTACCTTTTGTATGGTTTGATGCACAAATACTCACCATCTTGTTACCACTGCCTATAGTATTCCCGTACAGAAACATACTATACAAGTTTGTAGCCTAAGACAAGTAGCTATACTGTATAGCCCAGGTGTGTAGTAGGTTATGCCATCTAGCTTTGTGTAAGTACATTCTATGGTACTCAATGACAAAAGTGCCCAACTTTCTGTGTTTTGCAGAATGTATCCCCATCACTAAGCAAGGCATAACTCTAATGTAGTTAGGCAAACATCCCTATATTAACTCTTTTGACTACATGCATAAACACAAAGTACAGAAACTCTTGGAATTGAAGTTAAATTCCTAGTATGCAAACCAAAAACTTCTAAAATACTGAGTTTAAAAACAAGCAAGAAGAGCTATGAAATTTCTGGGAAAAAAAGGAATAGGATGGGAAGAAAACATGTTACCAAATACAATAATTAGAATAATCTAAGACTAGCACAAGAATAAACCGATAAATCAATGAGTAAGAACAGTAACAAAAAAAATCCAGAAAGCAACCAAATACATAGGAGAATTTAGCACATGATTGAGGGAGCATTTCAAAGCAAGAAGGGACAGTTTATTGAATAAATCCATCTTTATTAGGTCTGCAGAGTAGCCAACTTAAAAAAATGTAAACTTGAATCCACACTCAAACCTTACATCAGGACAAACTTAAATGCACAAAAAAAAAAAAAAAGGTTTAAAACTGACAATACGGTGGCGCCTGTGGCTCAGGGGGTAGGGAGTCGGCGCCATATACTCCGGGTGGCAGGTTTAAACCTGGCCCTGGCCAAAATGCAACAATAACAACAACAAGAAAAATAGCTGGGTGTTGTGGTGGGCGCCTGTAGTCCCAGCTACTTAGGAGGCTGAGGCAAGAGAATTGCCTAAGCCCAAGAGGTGGAGGTTGCTGTGAGCTGTATGACACCATGGCACTCTACCAAGGGCGATACTTGACTGTCTCTATAGGGAAAAAAAAAACTGACAATATACATAAAATAACTACAAGCCATGGCAAGCTGGGGTGGGCTGCATTTTGGGAAGATTTCTTAAGCCTAGGAATTTGAGGCCAGCCTAGGCAACATAGGGGGACTCTATCAACATAAGGAGCTCTGTCTCTCAAATTTGAAAAACAACAAAAATGTGAAAAAATATTTGCAATTCCCGTAAGAGCTAATTTCCTAATATTTAAAGAACCTTTAGAATTCAATTAGAAAAAAATCAACGACTCAAGGAAAATTCAATTAGAAAAAAATCAACGACTCAAGGAGCAAAAGCTAAAAACAGACATTCATATAAAGGCAAATGGCTCATAAGCATAAGAAAAGCCAATCAAAACAAAAAGGATTTAAACAAATCAAACAAATTTAAAATTATATTTACACACTGTCACCTATCAATCTGACAAAAGCTCTAAAAGTTTTATAACAGGCTGGGTGAGGTAGCTCATGCCTATAATCCTAGCACTCTGGTAGGCCGAGGAGGGTGGATTGCCTGAGCTCACAGTTTAGAGACCAGACTGAGCCAGGCTGAGACCTGGTCTCTAAAAATAGCCAGGTATTATGGTGGGCGCCTTTAATCCCAGCTATTTGGGAGGCTGAGGAAAGAGGATTGCTTGAGCCCAGGATTTTGAGGTTACTGTGAGCTATGACGCCATGGCATTCTACCAAAGGTTACAAAGTGAGACTCTGTCTCAAAATAAATAAATAAATAATTAAAAGTTTTACAACAGTATGCTAGCAAAATTGTAGAGAAACCAGCACTCAAAACAATTAATGGTAAGTATAAATAGGATAACTACTATCAAAGGCAAGTCAACAATATATGGAAATTACAAAGGCAAAAACTTGTGGAATAGCATTTCCATTCTAGGAATTTATACATATAAATATATTTTTGCACATGCAAAATGATGTATATACAAGGTTTTATTCATTGCAGCATTTACTGTAATAAAAGATTAGAAATAAGTAAATGCCTATCAATAGGAAGTTAAATAAATTATGGTAAATAGAAGGAAAGAAATACTACACAGCTGTAAAAAACAAAGAGGAAGCTTTTATGTAGTGATATGCAAAGATTTCTAAACCATACTGGGTTTTTTTGTTTGTTTTTTTGTTTTTGAGACAGAATCTCACTATGTCGCCCTCGGTTGAGTGCTGTGGCATCACAGCTCATAGCAACCTCAGACTCTTGGACTTAAGCGATTCTCTTGTCTCAGCTTCCCAAGTAGCTGGGACTACAGGCACCTGCCACAATGCCCGGCTATTTTTTATTGCGGTTGTCATTGTTTAGCTAGCCCAGGCTGGGTCCGAACTGGTCAGCCTTGGTGTATGTGGCTGGCGCTGTAACCACTGTGCTACGGGCGCCGAGCCCATAGTGTGTTATTTTTAATAGGTATTGAGTTGCCATATATACTATGCTGCTATTAACATAAAATGAGGAAATACATAT
>CAUYON010083544.1:0-34951 GCA_963573935.1 Arctocebus calabarensis
ATAATTATTACAGTTTTTAAAAATGAGTATGCCTTATCCTTTCTAATCAATTTTAGTCTCACATCTTTTTCTATACTAGCCTATCAAGTTCATTCAAACAGAAACTGTTAACTTGGAACAAAATCTCCATATTTGTATAAATGTTGATTTGTCCAGGTCCAGAGTTCCAAACCACTTGCCCCAATCAGCACCCACTCTCTAGCTGGAGAGTACAAAAGGTCTCCAGCAACTAGATATTAGGAGTCTACTGGTAGCTCAAGTGTGGCTTGAGCACCTCTGAGGCTCCGAGGTGTCAGATAGGCCAGTTAAATGGAAGGTTTGGAGCAATGGGGTTGATGGCTCTTTCCCTACCTTGCTCACCCTTCTCCACCAGACTCTGGTAACCCCAGTCTCTGGTATAGCCCCCAGCAGTCTCTGTTAACCTGGTCTCTGTGGCCAATTCTGTCCAACAAGCAAATGTGCCAGGCCTATGTGCCTGCCAGAATCAAAGTAGGGTCACTGCCTCCTCCTCCTGGTTACCACCTTTGCCACCATCCAGCAGGGGAAGCTGAAGCCTGCTTGCCTCAGGCACTCAATGGCAGCTGGAGAAAGTTCCACCTGATCTCAATCTAAATCTGAGCAAAATAATTTCTCCTTCAGCCATCACACCTTTCTTATCTCTGTTCTGTAACTCTGGTACCCATATATGGTGAGGTTTGTTTCCCTCTGATAGACCACAGAGTTGCAGAGATGATTCACCAAAATTAAACCCCAGCCAGATCACTCTATTAATGCTGGTGTTGGGTGGGAGGTGTCTCCACTTGGGTTTGTGCTCCTCAGCAGTTCCCGGGTCTCCACACATAGTGCAGATACCCAAGTCTCCACCCACTGTTGAGATACACTTTCTCAGGGCCAGGTCAGTCACCTTTTCATCTATGTCTTTCTGTATTGTTACTGGATTCACAGATACAGCACAGCTGCACTGCCTCTGTCTATTTAATGACCAGTCCTAGCCGAGAAGTGCAGACACTCTGGTCTCTGTAGGGGTTGGACTTCTAGACCGTCAGGTCCCAGGGGAAGGGTAAACTGGAAGTTCAAGGTGGCAAGGAAATCATTTGTTTAAACTTCCTGCCAGACAAGGGAATTCCTGGGCTCATAGCAGGAGCTCTCTGGAGGAGTCTCAACTTCCAGCAATTCCCTCCAGTGGAGTGAAGGAGGAGAGCTTCAGTTCATCGCTCACAAGTAAAGATCCCACAGCAAGCAAGCAACTCTCTTAGCGGAGGGGACAGGCACATCCTCTTGTGGATGAGATCTGTACCTGAAATCTGTTTCCTTGAAGTGGAAGCATGCCTCGACAGGGAAGATGTGCAGTTATCTATCTCTTTTCTCAGCTCGGCTCCCCTCCTTCATCTTTGTTGGGTTCTTTCTGGCCATTGTATCTCCCTCTGGACTGGAGCTTCTGTAGAAAGCTAGCTCCAGTCAACTGTAGTCCCCTATTCCCTCTTGTTCTTGTTGAATGTGTACGTTGAAATTAGGGAAAGTAGCCAACCTAAGGATTTGGCAAAACACAAAACCAGTTCAAACTAAATGAGTAAATAAATAAACAAAAAGTCTACCAGACACACTTGTACACAGATGCACAGACAATCAGAAACAACTGGACATACAGACAAAAAAACAACTAATACGGTCCTTTTGGAAAGATATCTGGAGAATACTTAGAAATCTAAAAATAGAACTGCCTTTCTATCACATGATTCCCTGGTATATATCCAGAAGACTGAAAATCACATTACAACAAAGATATCTATATCAGAATGTTTACTGCAGCCCAATTCATAATTGCTAAGTCATGAAAAAAGCCCAAGTGCCCATGAACCACGAATGGATTAATAAATTGTTACGTACAACATGGAATATTACCCAGCCTTAAGAAAGATGGAGACTTTACCTCTTTTAGGTTTACATGGATGGAGCCGGAAAATATTCTTCTTAGCAAACAAAGTATCTCAAGAATGGAAGAAAAAGTATCCAATGTACTCAGCCTTACTACAAAACTAATTTATAACGCTCATATGAAAGTTATAACCCAATTACAGTACAAGAATATGGGGAAAGAGGCAAGGGAGGGGAGGGGAGAGGATGGACAGAGGAAGAGTAATTGAAGGGTCCACAGTTACAGTGCATCTTAGAAGGGTACAGGTGAATCTTACTAAGTGTAGAATATAAATGTCTATACACAATAACTAAGAAAATGCCATGAAAGCTATGTCAACCAGTTCGATGAAAATATTTCGAACTGTACATAAAACCAGCACATTGTACCCCATAATTGCATTTATGTACACAACCATGATTTAAAAAAAAAAATGTTGAGCTTTCCAGGTTTCCCCTGCCTTTTGCCTGAATTTTCAGTGGAACACAGAGTTCTCTCTATTTTGAAAGAATACACTATACAGTCATCTTGGCATTAATAGAGTATCTTGAAGTGATATCTGTTCTTTTTCTCTATACTAAAGGCAAGAGAAAATCCAATGGCAACTGCAGCATCTATCCCATCATTACATTTAACATGAGAAGGAAACCCACATAGGAAGCATACCAAGGAAAGCGAAGGCCAGCAGAAGGACAGGGAAACTGGCTCCTGAAGGCATCATTTGACAAATACATCTATTTGTATCTAATGTCACTCTATCACATGGATTCACATCAATTGACAATATTCCCTTTTTTGGTTAACTCATTTTGAATGGGCATTTATATTAAGAACAAGGGAGAACCTAACTGAACAAGTTTTACTATAAAATGACCTCTAAGCGTTAAAGTGAAACCAAGAGTCATGTGACTTTAAATCAAAACTTAGAAATGATTAAGCTTAATAAGGAAGGCTTGTAAATGTATGATAAAACAAAAGTTAGAACTCTTTTATTTTTTTTATTTGTCTTTATTATTAAATCATAGCTGTGTACAATAGTGCAATCAAGGGGTACAATATGCTGGTTTCATACACAATCTGAACTATTTTCAACAAACTGATTAACTTAGCCTTCCTGGCATTTTCTCAGTTATTATATGAAGACATTTGTATTCTGCATTTAGTAAGGTTCACCTGTACCCTTCTAAGATGCACCGTAGGTGTGGCCTCATCAATTACCCTCCTTCACTCCAACTTCTCCCCTCCCCTCCCTATCCTTGCCCCTTTCCCCATATTCTTGTGTTATAGTTGGGTTATACCTTTCATATGACAGCTAATTGCCTAGCTATTTTTAGAGACGGGGTCTCTGCTCTTGCTCAGGCTGGTCTGGAACTCCTGAACTCAAGCAATCCACACGTCTGGGCCCCCCAGAGTGCTAGGATTACAGGCGTGAGCCACTGCTCCTGGTCTCTTTTTCATGTTTTTTTTCTGGGTTGATCAGGTTGGGATTGCTGACAAGTGAGCTAGGCAATGAGGATGTGTTCCAAGTACATGTGTACATGTGTGCATGTGCATGCAAACGTGTGCACACGCATGCAGACACACACACACACATATGCAGAGATTTTCCATGCCAATTGAGTTTCATCCTTAGTATTTACTTGTAAAACCTGCTTTCTGCCATTGTCCTGGTACCTTCAAAGTCTAACTTTCTCCAAGAGTTTTTGTTTCAAAACTTCCTAATACTCTCTAAGATTATACTTTCTTTCCTTAAAATTTAGGAAGTAAAATTTGGGAAGATTCTCCCTACCCTTTAGCCCAGCCATGAAGCCATGGTTAACAAAAGCAAATAAATGTAACTGACCAGTTGGTTGAAAAAGCTACCAAATCTCTTCTTTGCAGTCCAGCCTTATATATATAACAATGTACTTGAAGTCTCTGCTTTAATGTCTCATAGATTCTCAAACGCAACATTTCTAAAAGTAGATTTTTGTTCTCACCTTCAAAATCTCTTCATCTCAGAGCCTTCTCAATTTCTAGTAATGTGTTAGCTCCTTCCACCAAGTTGCTCTAGGTCATCCTCGATGTTCTTCAGTGCCATTCTTGTTCCATGGCTCAAGATTATTTATATAGGAAATATTCTACCAACTATAATTTATCTCCATGTTCTTTAAGCTTGGTACTTGACTTATAGTAGGCAATGTTTTCTATATAAATGAACGTCATTTATTAGTGATACATTCCTTCATCCTTCTTGATGATGCATTTTTGGTCTTTTATAGGCTCAGACACAATTCTATTCCAATAATTGATTCTTACTTCTAATATGATACAATGTAATTTCAGTGGTGCAACTTTGAGGATTAAAATTTTGAAAGTAACTAAGGGTAACTACATTAATGCCTTGATTTGTTTTAGGAAGTTTTGTCTTACACTTTTGAATGAATTTTGTTATCCATTTGTATAAAATGTCTTACTGAGATTTTGTATTATATTGAACTATTTTTAGAAATGAAAAACACTGGGAAAAATTTTAATATCATTGAATTAGCATGAAAATATCCTTGTCTAGTTTTTTTAATACAACTCAATAATTACAGTATCTTTTTTATCATGTAAAGAAATTTTCCATTGATATTTAAAAGTCTTAATTAAAAAATTAAATTTGAAATTTAACATATAAGTCAACATCTAATAAAGTGAAAGTTTTTTAAAAACTTACTTTATTGCTATAATGTATTCTGCTTAGTATTTTACTAGTTTCTTTTTTTTAGTACTTATGTTTTTTATTCAACATTAATTTTTTTTTCTCATTCAGCAATTTTCTTTTTCTTTTCCAAGCTACACTGATTGCATTTCTTAGGTAAAGTCCCTCTTACAATTGTTTCTTGCCCCCAGAAGGTGTGGCACACAGCAAGATCCCACCCCCCTCACTCCTTCCCTCTCTCTGCTCTTCCTTTGTATTTTACTAGTTTTATGATAAATTCTCCCTGCTGGGGGTGAAATCCTACGTTATATCTTTATTTAATATATTATGTTTATTTTTCAGATTTTGTTTAGAAAGGAAAGAAATAAAAAATCTTCCCCATCATGTAATATGTGCATAAATATATGCATAAATTGCCATCTTTGAAAAATATCCTTAATAGTCTTTTCTTGCATGAAATGCTTTTGGACTAGGTGACCTCTTCACAGGCTGAAGGATAACTGTGTTGGAATGGTAGACTGTAAGACCAGTCTACAGGTATTAGGAATGAAAGGCATTTTCAGCATTTTCTAGTAATGCCTACTTATTTTACAGGAGAGGGAGCTGAAGCCCTCAAAGAATGACTTCGACAAAGTCAAAGTGAGTTTATGACTTTATATTGTATGCCTCCTCTCATCTACAGTGCTGTTCTCTGAACAAAATGCAATAGCATACTTGGAAATTCTATCACTACATTCCACAACCCAGGAAGAACCAAGAGGGCAAATGTCCCTCACACCACATTTATTTCATCAGTTGTTTGTCTGCTGGTTTCTTTGCTTGGCAAGTGGGGAGATGCTTGGGTCTCACTTGTTTTCCAGATTCCCAATTGTAGCTGTTGACCGTGGCTTCTCCACTCAGGGGCACCACTGTCTCTTCTGGGTTCAGTAACAATGTCTTTCTAACACCTCTATTTCAGGCCACTGAAGCTGTGTTCTGGATGTCAAATCACATGGATGGGAAGAAAAGAAATTTATTATCTTCCCTGCTAGATAGTTTACTAGGCAGAAGCCCCTGAAAGTAAAAGCCTCTCCTTGTGCCACCATCCCACCTCATCCAACAGGAATTGAGAGAGGACACCTGGTTAGGTGTCAACCATATTCTATGTAGTTTCTACCTCAGGATCTTTGCTATCCTATACTTGCAGTCTGTGTTCCAAAAGAAGAAGGAAGCTTCTTGTTTTAGTATCTAAACCACAGCTAGGTTTTGAGTAATGACAGAAGTTTTGTGAGTATATGTCTTCCTTTAGAAATATGTAATCTTAATGCTAAAATATTGGAATGTTTTGTGCATTTGGGTGATTTGGGGGTAAACAGGATAAAATAGTTGAAAGAAGACTGTTCAAGAAAATATATAGAGCCACTGAACTTGGACACTGGCAGATGAAACTAATTCAAACACCATTTCTCTATCAGCTATGACTCAGACTCTGTTTTAAAAGAAATTTCCAATGAGCCAGGGAGGTATATGACTAGGGTATGGGTAGGATATTCTATGCTGAGGGGTGAGTGTCTGAGACAGTCTTCTTCTCTATGGAGGGTTAGGTGTCAGGTGAGCAGGAGAGTGAAAAGGATTGAGGAAGTGGCCTAAAGCAGTGCCTCTGGGACAGCATATTCAAGTACTTTATTACAGAAAACCCTGGCAAAGGAGTCTAAAAGGATGTACTATGTTTGACTCTTGAACTGAATTAAGCCTGCAAATAATGTAAGTTTATTTTCCTTTCTTTGCATTTTTTTTCCTTAATCAGGCCCAGGCTAGGTTCAATAATGTAAGTTTTCAGAGTTCTTTCCAGAAAGGAACTGTGGGCCTCTCAATTATTGTTTTTTTAACCTTTCCACCTTTCTATCTCTCTGTCCCACACAGATGAACATGCCTTCTTGTACAGAACTATCTACACCTGATGCACTTTCTTTGTCTTGATTGTAGAGACCAAAAGAACCTGGGCCTAGCTCTGGCCTGTTCACCCTCTCACCCCATTTCTCCTGGCACTAGACGACACCCGCATGGACTGCTACTCTCACATGTTGGAATGAAGACCTGTGAGATCTCTGTTTCTATCTATAGCAGGTAGGCAGGGTGGAGCTTTGGGAAAGGCCACCTGGGTGAAACGCTTGGCAGAGGCAGAGGGGTCCTTCTTCCTTGGTTATAGAGTTAGGGCCCAGGGTAGTAAGCTGATTGACCAGAGAGCTGTGTCTTTAGGTTGTGGGCACGGGCTCCTGATGGCTGGTCTCCAGTGCTGAACTGTGATCTTCTCAACTTTGGGGTCATCCCCCAATCGGGAGGCCTGATGCTTCTGCACCAAATAAGAGGAGGTTATGGATGTATGAGAGAAAGAGATCCTATCCTTTGGGCTCCCCTCCCTGGCCTCTACTGTTCTTAGAGATTTTGTTATAACACTCTACCAGGAACAGGCATCACTGGCCCTGGGAGTTGTCATTCCTTGTGTGGTCCACACGAAAAAGTCCTTGTTGGGCTTTAGGAGATAAGTGTCATAACCTATCAGAGCCTCTGTTTTCATTAGGAAAACTCCTACTGCTTGCCTTAGAGGAATATTAAAATTAAGTAATAATAGGCCTGGTGTTGGGGCTCATGCCTGTAACCCTAGCACTCTGAGAAGCCGAGGTGATTGGACTGCTTAAACTTAGGAGTTCGAGATCAGCCTGAGCAAGAGTGAGAACCCTCATCTCTAACAAAAAAAAAAGCTGGATGTTGTGGCGGACACCTGTAGTCCCAGCTACTCAGGAGGCTGAGACAAGAGCATCACATGAGCCCAAGAGTTTGAGGTTGCTGTGAGCTATGACCCCATCGTATTCAACCCCAAGGTAACTGAGTGAGACTCTGATTCATCAAAAAAAAAAAAAGTAATAACATAGATCCAAATGAGTTTTGGCCAATCCAAAATGCTCTTTACTTTTTAGAGACAGAGCCTCAAGCTGTCGCCCTGGGCAACAGCTGTGCCATCACAGCTCACAGCAACCTCCAACTCCTGGGCTCAAGTGATTCTTTTGCCTCAGCCTCCCAAGTAGCTGGGACTACAGGCGCCCACCACAACACCTGGCTATTTTTTGGTTGTAGTTGTCATTGTTGTTTGGCAGGCCCAGGCTGGATTTGAACCCATCAGCTCTGGTGTATGTGGCTGGCACCTTAACCGCTTGAGCTACAGGTGCCGAGCCCAAAATGCTCTTTATATGTAAAGGTTTACAATAATTGTATTTATAATTTATGTAAATATGAGATAACTTTTTAGTTATTCCTCCTATGGTTTCAGCACTGAGCAAGCTAAAGCATAACTATCTTTTCAAAAGGAATGCTTTTATTTCACAAGAGTCAACTGTCTGAGATATAAGACAAATTCTGTTCAAATAGGGATCTAAGGAGTTCACCTTCTCCATTTCCTGGTTCAAGAAGGACCATACCTGAAACATGTCAAACTGACTTTTTCTTTCTTTACTTTCTTTTTTTATTTTTACAAAAAGTGTTTATCTTTAAAGCCCTTTGAAGAACATGGCACTGCCCTCTTTCTTGGCTATGCAGTCCTCTGTATCTCGATTGTCACTGTTGGAAAGTCATTCCTAATGTCTAAATTAAATCTGATGTAGTAACCTGATCTTTTTTCTCCTCATCTTGTTCTTATAGAAAAGAAATCAACATCTCTGAATGTTACGGCACTGGTTTCTCAAACTTTTATCCGTTTTCCTTATAAATTTCTAAGTCCCTGATTCTTTACTTCTTCTTCATGGCTTTCCTGTCCTGTCTAGCGTTCTTTCTTTCTATGTTCCCTCATTCCCTCACCTGACTACAGAGAGTTTCCCAAAATCTAGTATTGTGAAGGTCAGGACTGGCCCTAAGATTCCAGGGATTTATGATTGGGCTGAGGACAGAGGAGGAGGCCCTGGTCTGTAGTTTACCCTCAGTAGAGATGATGCAGGGACCACCTCTTGCCCCTTTAGAAGAGCTGCCTATTAGAAGTACAGGATTTTGAAGGTTCAAGGCTCAGAGATAGCCCTAATTCCTGGCCACACATCCATATTCTGGAGGATACTATTTCCTTTGGGGACTATCAGAAGAGGGCCACTTACCCAGTCCTAGGTGCAGATGATGTGGGCGTCTTGGAGCTCATTCCTGAGGTGGACACAGGAAAGCGTCATTAACTTACAGGGGTCTGGAAATGTCTCCCCAGTTGCCAAGCTCACATCACATCCCTAGTTTGGAATATAGCCACTCAATGTGGGAGATGCAAGGGCAATTTCCCCTTGTGGGGACGCTGAGGACACAGGCCTGTCAGAGAGGCAGTTGTAGAATGTGGCACCAGATACCCATTTACCTGTGAAACATAGTGAATCATGGCCACTGTAGCTCTGTTCAATCAGTGCTGGAAATTCCAAGAGTTGGCCAAATGCTTCAGCTATGCAGCACTGCCAGGGGAGCAAGTCCCTAGCTTCTCATCCCCTCTTGTTTTTTTTTTTTTTGTATGGACAATGGATATAACAAGATTTGCCCTCGCCTCCCAGTATTTTGGGTAGCAGGTAAACAACAGCTGCAGTTAGATCCTAAATTCACATGTTTACAGGCTGGGTTATCAGGTGGATATTTCCAGGACCCTATAGTGGCTTCTTTGGAAATCAAGCTTCCTTGGATAAAGCAGAGGAGGTGTCCTCCAAGCAGAAATAAACTTGGCCCTGTTTAACCTTTTGCCAATTAGGGGTCAACATCCAAGTAAAGTATCCCTTTATCCTGTGGCTCTCACAATGGATTCTGCCAGGCCATAGTTCCTTATTCTGGTGAAGGTGATTGATCAGGCTTGGAGAAAGATCAAAAGAGGTCTTCTGTGTATATTTAAAGATCCCCAAGAAGACTTGTACTCTTATGAACACAGTTTTGTGAAGGAGCTGGAATGTCAGAGAGACCTGAAGAGCAGTCAGAATCTCCTTTAGATTTCCTCCCCTCCTTGCCTCTTGTGCCCACAGCTGAAGTCTCCTCATCTCTTCCATGGGGTATGCAAGTCCCACCCTAGAGCTACTGAATAAGGACTTGCTTTTTAACAAGAGACTCGGGCGTGATTTGTAAATATGCAAAAGTTTGAAAAGCTCTGATTTTTAAATTCTCTCCTAGATACGTAAAGGAAGGTGCTGCAAATACAGCTTTTATGCTCTAACTCAGGCCTCCTGGGTGTTTTGAGTATTTTCCCCGAAATGCTGGAATTTGCATCTAGGCATTTGAGAACAGTAACTTGACCACCCTGATCATTCCATTCTGACATCCCTGCTATTGCATCCCTATGCCAGCCAGGGGAAGCTGTTCCTCACTGTCCTTGCTGTCTCTTCTCTGTGGACAGGAGCCCATGTCTCCTTAGGCCTTCAACGGCCGTTCCAAGAGAGAAAGGGATCTTTCCATCCCTGTCTATGTGCTGTAGACTGAAGACCAGCATCCCCTCCAAATTCATATATTGAAACCTAATCCCCAAGGCAATGATATTAAGATGTGGGGTTTTGGGGAGGTGATGAGGTGATAAGGGCATTGCCCTCATAAATCATATTAGTGCCCTTATAAAAGGAGAACCCAGAGAGCTTCCTTGCTTCTTCCATCATGTGATGACACGGCAAAAAAGACACTGCCTGTGAGCTGGGAAGCAGACCCTTACCAGACACCAAATCTGCTGGCACCTTGTTCTTGGACATGTCAGCCTCTAGAACTGTAAGAAATAAATTTCTGCTGCTTATAAGCCACACAATCTATAGTATTCTGTTACAGCAGCCCAAATGGGTTACACAAGGTAACTAGGCTGGACAGAGGAGAGACCAGCAGCGTGCATGGAGGCTTTAAGGAAAGCTGGTTCCCAGGATGGCTGAAGGGGGGAAGGTAAAGAGCATCTGGACCTCAGCTCTAAGACAAGTGGAAGATTCTGAGAGAAGACTTTGGGATGAACTAGTCCTTATTCTCTACCAAATCCATTCTCTTGTTTCCTTACCCAGACCTTGGAATACTGCTCTTTTACCTCGAATCCGAGCATCTTCCTGCAGCTGAAAAATAAGGAGATTTCAGAGAGTCAGAGACTATGGGGCTGGTCTCCTCTGGGCCTTCAGTACCAACTGTAGAATCAATCAAAGGCAGGGAAGTCTTTTTGGGAAATCTGGACTTCTTTGAAGTAGAAATAAGTTCTAAGTTTCCTGAAAACAGAATTTGTATTGTCTTTGTATCTCTAACACTGAAGCACTTAAGATAATGCCCTGTATACAGAATATTTTCAAGAAATATATATTTTTTAATTTTTTTTTAATTATTAAATGATAGCTGCGTACATTAGTGTGATCAAGGGGTACAATATGCTGGTTTCATATACAATCTGAAATGTTTTCATCAAACTGATTAACATAGCCTTCATGGCATTTTCTTTGTTATTGTATGAAGACATTTGTATTCTGCATTTAGTAAGTTTCGCCTGTACCCTTCAAGAAATATTTTTTGAATAATGAATAAATAAATAGGAGCCAGCTATGGTTTCTATAGGGAGGAGATACACAGTTCGTTACTTCACAGTCCTAATTACTCACACTATGGCCTCCCCTATTTTATTCTGTCTGGTCTTTCTGCTGTGGCCTTTCTGGGCTCTGTTACCCTCCTTGTTCAGTCTCCAGTGGTTCTCTGTAGTGAACTTTTTAAGTACTTGCAAAGGACCTTGTAAAACATCCTTCCTACTCACTCTGAAGAATAGCTGCCAATGATACGCTTTGGGCCCTCTGAGCTCACATGAGCCAACTAGACGGTTTTCTGCCTTAGGAAGCTCTAGTGCTGAGTCTTAGGTTTGCCTAATAAGAAGAAAGCACATTCTAATTCTACCTCACACCGCTGCCTCTTCCTTAGCTTTATTCCTACCTGAGTATATAAGCACACAAATTTCCCTTATATGTTTGTGCCTAAGGTGTTTGTTTTGCCTGAGGGATTGGTGGGGATAGGCATATATCTGACCAACTCCATGAAGCAGCACCAGAGGAGAGCTCTGCACAGGGGAGGTCACACACTGCTAACTTCATATGCAGGCTCTGAGAGGACAGAGTCGACAAACAAGTCTCACAGATAAGCCTCCTCCTCCCACTAGTTGCCGGGGACTAAAGTTCTGGGTAGGATAGAGGCACCCTGATCCCAGAGGCAAAATTTGGGTGAAAACACCAAGTGCCTGATCTCTGTCTCATATTCCCTTTTACCCACAACCTGGCATAGGCTGTAATTTTCTTTCTTTCTTCCTTTTTTTAATGAACGCGATCTGTTTTTTTGATTCAGTAGTGAATTAGAAGAACAAAAAAAGAACAACAGTTGGGTGCTCAGAGGCAGTAATTTTCACCAGAGTAAGTCCCAAATATAGCAGCACGATACAGTGATATGGCTTTTTGGACCATAGGAAGGAGCTCAGTTCTACCAAAAGTGATCCAGATAGGTAAACAGAGAAAGCTTATTTTCAAAGCTGAACAATCCCTTTGTCATCATTCCTCCCAAGCTACTGTTTCTAACACCACAGGAGGTGCATGCTATATTTAAATTCTAATTCTAATGAAATTATATCTTTATTCAGAGGAGCAAAAGCTAAGAAATCTGTGAACAAGTTTTTTGTTTGCCCTAGCTTTAGAATATTTGCATTTACCCCGAGTTCTGTATTTTCCTACATTTATAGCTTATAAAAATAGTCTGTTCATAAGTAATCGTGCAGATAGTGTTTGTTGCTTTTCAGTCTAACCAAGAGGGAAAAAAAACATGTGACGGTTGGCTTGGTAGGACCAAGGCACCAACAGCACCTTGAGCATGCTAATACAATAACTCAGTATCTGTGGCAGGCCCATAATAAGGTATGTGCTTTACTATGTTGTTTAGATATTTGATCAGTGGTGAGAAAAGAGACGGAAGGTGCACGGAGGAAGAACAGAGAAAGAGGATTTATTTCTATTTACCCAAGAAGCTTAGCCCTAGTTTCTAATTTGCACTTCCCTGCCATTCGTTAATAGGCATCATCATCTAATAAGGAAGCTTATCATGTCACGCGGGGGTTCCCTTCAACTCAGTCACTTATCAGCATGTCATACAACTAACTGCACAGGATGTTCTTGTTCTGGTGGATACAATTTTCTCTATGTTACCACATTCCCTCAAGGGAATTGTTAGGTACCTTCTTGCCTTAGCTGCCTGAATTGATAAGTTAATGCTCCTCTCTAAAGGAAGAAATTACTAGTAAATAAATGAATATAAAATCTTGGTCAGAGTCTCCATCTCAATAGCGTAAGGAAAAAATGAAATCAAGGACAGGTGATGAGATCAGGAAATTCGCATCATCAAAATCTAATCTCACCTCCTTTTGTATATCCTTAAAGGCCGTCAGCACCTGACAAAAGACAAAAACATAGAACAATTAATAGTACAGACTGTCATTTTACACAAAGGCATTTTATATGGAAAATTAAGTTACATAATCTCTCAGGTTTTAGGGTGTAGAGAGCGAATGCCAAGAAACTAAATTTCTAACTTCAGCGATGATCTTCATTGGCTTCCACTCTACTTATGTTTCTGGATGCCATTTCTGTACATTGTGAGTGGGGCAAATACAGTACAGTACTTAAAGAGGACTGGGCTGTGCAGGAGTGTATAAGGAAATCCATTGTTACTTTCATTTCCATTTAATGAGTTCTTACTCTAAGCTAAGCATTAAAATCAACTCATATTTGTATGTAGGTTACAATACATTGGAAGACAGCACCAATGTTGGTGAGGATAATACAGAACAGTTGCAACTCTCATACATTCTTGGAGGGAATGTAAAATCATATGATCACGTTGGAAAAAGTTCTGGCATTTTCTTATAAAACTAAATCTACACCTACTTTATTATCTAGCCATGGATGTATACAATGACTGTTGGAACTCTGGGTTGCCTCATTTGGGAGAAAGCATGAGAACTTTAAGACAGGTGTATCTTGTTTGGTAAAAATATAGTTTTTGTGTCTATAAGAGTACATATGGGAAATGGATAGTAAAAGGGGTAAAATGTGCCAATTACCAATTTATTGCCTCTCAGCAATGCTTTGTTCACGTTTTGTTATGTCATTTTCAACATTTGTTATGTTAAAGGTTATCTAATTATTTACTGGTTCTTAGCACGATGGTCTTCTGACTCTCACACAAGCAACTCATTCTTTAGTTAATGCAATCATTGTGAGAACATGTGCTAGTTATACTAATGTGAGGGATTATAAGTGAGAAGATTATTTTCTTATGTAAAACGTAAAGGAAGGGTCATTGGAAATCACAGAGAATAAAGAAAGTTGGTCATATCATTCATTGCATATACTATTGTACAGTGGGGGCTGATAGAAGAGGTTCTGGAGAATTTTATTCATTTTTCATCCAAAAGCCAGAGTCATTGATTTAATTAACAGTCATTTTCTACCTTATGGAAAACTATTAAATAATACTAAAAAGTAATCAATTATCCTTTAATTCTTATCTCTATATTCAGGGGTTTAAATGTAACGTGCAACTAAAATGTCAAGATTGGGATGTTGAAGTAGCTGATATTTGTGGGAAGGCCTCTTAGAAATGCCAAATAAATGTGTGTGTTCTATGAAAGTGCACAACTGCGTTCTATGAAAATTTACTGTGGCCATCTTACGGGCGTAACTAGCTTCTGCACTCATATTCCATTCCAATATACAGTGAAACCTGACATTTTCACGTTTGGGAACTGGCCATCTTGATTGTTATTTTCAGATGCCTGGGAAACCAAGGACATTTTGTTAAAGTGAATAACACATCAACTTTTATAGAATTAAAAGCAGGTGCTCACCCATTAATTTAAGTCTATTTTAAAAAGTGGGGCTTAGGGTGGTGCCCATGGCTCAAAGGAGTAGGGCACCGGCCCCATATGTTAGAGGTGGCGGGTTCAAGCCCAGTCCACACCACCAACAATAAAAAAAACCCAAAATCTGCAAATAAAGAAAAAAACGTGGGGCTTAATAATGTAGAGTCTCAGATTTACCCCTGAGGGTGTTGCTTCAAGGCTACAGATTCCTATTGATGGCTTAATGAGCCTATTTCTCATTTTCAACTCATAGTTGTCAAGTTCTAAAACACTTTCTTAATAGGATTCAACATTTTAGTCATTATAGAAGGTTTAATTAAACTATCTTCCACAAGGACATCTCTTTTTGGACTAGATCTCTTTAAACCAATTTACGGGAAACAATTTAATCTAATTCCTGAGGCATATAGCTCTCTTGAAGTAGGACTGAAATATAATCTTTTTCCTAGCTACAAATCAAAATATAGTCTTTTCCCTAATGACAGAAAGGATAATTCCTTACTTTCAAAGTATAGACTCATATTCTTTTGCTTTCGTCTCATGCATTATAACTCTTCAACAAATAACAGGTCTGAGGCTCTCAAATCTAATTAACAAGCAGGGACGTCCCTGGCATCTCCGTTTCTACTGTTAGCTGTTATTCTCATTCAAATAATTGTCAATAGATTTGGGAAGATGTAAGATATTTTGAAGCATTTAAAAAATTTCATTGATAACCTCTGTTATCACAGAGAGAATCTAGCTATTGTGTTCTTTTCAAATCTTTGTTGAAATACCCTAAGACCATCCATCAGAACAGGTAGAAATACTCTAGCAACAAAGCAATCTCCCTCTTTAAAGCATGCAAAGCAGAATGGTGTCCCAGCTATTGAAATTTTATCTGAATGAAGACATTCAATTTTTATGTCTTTAAATATCCTGATATACCCCTTCCAGTTATAGCCAATGAGAAGAAAATAATCACCCTCTCTGCTAATGACAGGATCCCAATTATCTCTAAACAAGACCTCTGGAAACAATAGAGCCATTTGCCATGTTACTCTCAAAAACAACAGCTCATTAGCGATTATATCCCCCCAAATCACTTTTTGTGGATTCAGTTTGGAATTCAAATGAATGAAACTAAACACCTCTACTCTGCACATTGATTCATTTAATTTCTGAGAGGTTTATTTCGAGACTTACTCATTCTAGAGGGCCCAATTCATTCAGAAAATTATGTTTTATGATGCAGGAACTGAGGGCCACAGTCAGTGTTTGTTAGCCAATTTAGTGGCTCCAGAGGTAGAATGACTTTCTTTCTGAAACTGGCTCCATAAGCCAGAAAACATTTTTTATGGTTTTTATTTATAGTTCTCTAATGTTTCAAGTTTCCAGCCATTAAGTGTTGCGGACCAGAACTTTGTAACTTTCTGGATTAGAAAATGAATTAGAAAAAGAAAACTGGGCACTGTGGTGGGTGCCTGTAGTCCAGCTACTTGGGAGGCTGAGACAAGAGAATCACGTAAACCCAAGAGCTTGAGGTTGTTGTGAGCTGTGACGCCAGGGCACTTTACCAAGGGTGACATAGTGAGACACTGTCTAAAAAAAAAATATATATATATATATAATATATAGAATATATATCACATTTCTTAAATTTATTTATAAATTCAAGCCAATTCTAATAAAAGTCAAAGTATTTTTTCATGAAACTTGACAAACTGATTCTAATATTCATAAAACAAGAATAGCTAAGATAAATTTGAGTATAAAAATAGAGGGTTTGTACCAATAAATATCAAAGCATTTTATAAATTTAAGTAGGTAAAATAGTGTACAACTGACAAAATAGATGTACAAATAAGTGGTGATTCCTGGCCATGGGCGTTTTTAAACCCCTTCCCAAAGTATGTTAGGTAATGTCCAGAGACATTTTTGTTTATCACAACTGGGGAGGAGGCTTGCTTCTGTCATCTAATATGCGAGGTTAGGGATGCTTCTGAGTATCTTGCAATGTATAGAACAGCTCCCCACAAGAAAGAATTATCCAGTGCCAACATGTTAAGAGTGCTATAGTTGAGAGACTGTAATATAGAATATTCAGGAACAGACTCAGACATGTGTGGGAAGTTGGCTTACAATAGAGGTGGCATATGATAGAGTTGGCTTATGATAGAGGTGGCATTGATAGAGGTGATTGATGGGAGAAAACTGACTATTCAAAAAAGTTTGAGAAAATTGTACATAGAAAAGAGTTATTTCCAAAATTAAAAGCACACAGTTATAAGTAAATGACAAATTGTTTACAAATTATAAAAAATTTTAGAAGAAAATATAAAATAATTAGGAGAGAAAAAAATCTTTTTACCAATATGTAAAACAAGGAAAAAGGATAATAAGCTTTACTATTTAAACCTTCTTTGTGGCAAAAGATAGATAAGAAAACAACTGGAAGATATTTATAACATACATAACAAACAACTAATATCCAAATTTTAAATATATGCAAATCAAATGACCTTTATTATATATACAAATTATATATAATATGAAAATACACTATATTTATATATTTTAAAAGAATTATTTCTTTATATGCTTTCCTTCTTTCAAGAGTCTCAGTTGTGCGGGTGGAGCAACATGGTGAATCAGGAAGACCGTCTGGTGGAGCTCTCCTGGAGCAACTGAGAAACGGGAGTTAGTCCCTCGGTGCTTGGAGAAGAGATTTTGCATGGAATGTGGCTCAGGGTGAGCTGCAAGGTGGCAGGGTACTGATTGCTGTAAGTGAACTGGAGCAATGTGGGGGAGATTTGACACGCTAGGCAAGTCTTGCGCACAGGCAGCAGTGGGAGCCCTATGCAGCAGCCAGGGCTGGGAACCGTGTAGGTAGGGGACGTGAGGAAGCCTTTTTGCAGTTTTCAGTTCTCAGGACTAGTGCATTGAGTGAATTGCCTGGAAGATGGTAAACCTGAACAGTACATAGCAGCCAGATTTGAGGGCTGGCTGGAGTAGATTTGCCATCAGTTTGGCAACAGTAGAGACAGCCCTTCTGGGAAGGTCCCAGAAGCAAGAGGTGGGCCATGTTAGCAAGGTTGTGAGAAGGTCATGAGGCTGGGCCCCCTGCAGGAAAATAGCCATTTTAGTTCTGCTTGCTAGGATTCGTCCTCTAGTCGTGACAGGCTCAGGGACTCCAGCTCATCATGAGAACTGTTGTCTGGCAGTGCAGTGAGACCTGCTTCTGAAGGATTCAGGAGAGATCTAAATTCCCAACCCTGAGGAACATGAATGCTGAGGAAATAATAAGGCGATCATTGGACAATTAAGTTGGGCATCTGGTTTATGCCTGGGTTCTAGAGAGAGGTTATCAGCTGTGTTGTCTGTTCCCTAAAAATACAGTCACCTGATGATCCGGCAATATTACAACATAAATATATTCCTACTAAAGTTGGACTCTCCCACCATATATATGCTTTTATATATATATATATATGGATATGTATATATATATGTATATATACTAATTTTCATTTCATTTTATTTTATTTTTGAGACAGAGTCTCACTATGGTACCCTCAGTAGAGTGTTGTGGCATCACAGCTTACAGCAACCTCAAACTCTTAGGCTTAAGCAATTCTCTTGCCTCAGCCTTCCAAATAGTTGGGACTACAGGCTCCTGCCACAACGCCCAGCTATTTTTTCTTTTTGTTGCAGTTGTCATTGTTTTAGCTGGACCAGGATGGGTTCAAACCTGCCCCAGCCTTGGTGTACATGACCAGCATCCTACCCATTGAGCTATGGGTGCCACTCAGTTTTTTAATTTTTTTCATTTTTCTTCTTATTGTTAATATTTTCTTTTTCTTTTTTGTTGTTATTCTTTTGTTACTGAGGTTGTTCTTTTGTTACTGTTCTTAGTTTTGGTTTTTTAGAGCTTTTTGATATTTTGTATTGATGTGTTTTGTTTCTTGCTTATTTGTTTTTTTTTTTTTAATTAAGTCATTTGGACATAGATCATGCACACATTTATGCCATTATGAGATTCAATGTGTTTATTATTTGTACAAATTTACCCAATTACAGTGTTAAGACGTTTGTGTTCTACACCTGATAGATCCAATTTGTATTTGCAATATGCTCCACAGGTGTGGTCCCCCAATAGCCCTCCCTCTGTTGACTCATACACCTCTCTTCCCCTCTCCCTCACCTTCCCTCCTTCATCCTAGGCTATAGTTGTGATTTGTCATTCATATGAAAGTGTGAGTGATTATAAATTGGTTTCATAGTAGTACTGAGTACATTGGATTTTTTTTCCATTCCTGAGATACTTTATTAAGAAGAATATTTTCCAGCTCCATCCATGTAACATAAAAGAGATAAAGTCTCCATTTTTTTAATGCTGCATAGTATTCCACGGTATACATATACCATAATTTATTAATCCATTCATGGGTTGATGGGCACTTGGGCTTCTTCCATGACTTGGCAATTATGAATTGAGCTGCAATGAACAATCTGGTGCAAATATTTTTGTTGCCAAAGGATTTTTGGTCTTTTGTATATACACCTAGAAGAGGAATTGCAGGATCAAATTGCAGGTCTATGTTTAGATCCCTGAGTGTTCTCCAAACTTCTTTCCAAAAGGAATGTACTAGCTTGCATTCTCTCCCACCAGCAGTGCAGAAGTGTTCCCTTTTCTCCACATCCATGCCAACATCTGTAGTTTTGGGATTTTGTGATGTGGGCTACTCTTACTGGAGTTAGATGGTATTTCAGAATGGTTTTGGTTTGCATTTCTCCAATGATTAAAGATGAGGAGCATTTTTTCATGTGTCTGTAGACCTTGTGCCTGTTTCTTACAAATAAGTATGGTTGGTTCTTTTCTTAACTTCTGTTTTGACTTTCATTAAGAGAAAGCCTTCTTGTATTTATTGGTTATAGTATTTTAGCCTCATTTCTCTCTCCATATTTCACTCCAGTATATTCCCTCTTTGGACAGTGACTGTTCTACTTTTCTCATCTCTCCCACAATAATTGGCTCTGCAACAGCTGTATTATCCCCTCCCTTTTTCTTGTCTTTCTCCTTTCTTTCTTAACTCCACTTCCCTACTTCTCCTCTATTAGGTACAAAGTTATTTTTAATTTCCTTTATCTATTCTAATCTTAATATTCTTTCTTCTTTCTTTCTTTTTTTTTTGCTGAGAGCTGGGGGGGACACAGCTTTGGTCTGGCATGTAGGCCACAGCAGTGATCAGGTTCAAGGGAGCTAAAAGATCTCTCTACCTCTGGCCTTAGGAAGATAGTATTTGGAAGATCATGCTGCAGAATTTTTCTATTTTGTTTTCATTCTTACTTAATTTTTCCTTAGTGTTTTTTGTTTTTGCCCTTCTCCTTCCCTTTTTAGTTTTGGCAGAGGAAGAGTTTGGCTCTGCTCAGGCTGGTAAGGACCACCTAATTTTGAGGAAACCTCCCAGTCCAGCTCCCTCAAAACCCTTGAATTAGGCCACAACTCACAACAAGTGTGGTCTTAGCACCATTCTGATCAATACCTTTTCTTCTGTCACTCCCAGTCTCTCTTCCTGACCTCCTCCTCACCTGTTCTCTGAATTTTTTCTTCTATAATTACTCCTTCCCTTTTTTCCTTTCCTTCTTTTTCTTTTCTTTTATTATTTGATTCTTTTTTTTTTACTCTCCCTCCCATTTCTCCCTGTCTGCTCATTACCTTTCTCCTCATTTTGGCCTCACAATAAGAGGTCTCTTTATCACATAAACTGAGATGAGATAATTTGAAGCAAAGGAAAAACTGAGAAGGTAAAAGGTGTGCAAAGAAGTGAGCATGAAGAAAGCACACATGAGGAGGAGCCAATGGAAAAATTCAGGCACCTTGAAAAACCAAAATAGAGCAACTCCTCCAAGGGACCAGAGATAGCTTTTATAGGAGACTCATCATATGAAGAATTAATGGATCTGACAGAAAGGGAATTTAAAATATGGATGATTAAGACAATAAAGGGAGTAGATGAAAAAATAGAAAGATAGAACCAAAAGTCAGATGAGAGATAGAAAAGACATGGATGAGTTTAAGGAAATGAAGGAGACAATCAGGGAATGTAAAGAAGCAGTAGAAAGTATCAAAAATAGATTAGACCACAGAGAAGAAAGAACATCAGAGTTAGAGGATAAAGTTTTTGAGTTAACAAAGGTAGTTACAGAGTCAGAAAAGAAGAGAGAGAAAGCAGAGCAGGCGCTTCGAGAACTATGAGACTCCATGAAATGTTCAAACATATGGCGCTTCGAGAACTATGAGACTCCATGAAGTGGAGGCGCTTTGAGAACTATGAGACTCCATGAAGTGTTCAAACATATGGACAGTAGGAATTCCTGAAGGAGAAGAATATTGTACCAAAGGTATGGAAGCCCTACTGGAGACTATCATAAATGAAAACTTTCCAAGTGTTACTAAAGATCCCAACACACTCCTTTCAGATGGATATCAAACCCCAGGTCATCTCAACTCTAACAGAGCCTCTCTGAGACACATTGTAATGAACCTGTCCAGAGTCAAGATGAAGGAGAAACTACTGCAAGCAGCTAGGAGTAAGCACCAATTGACCTACAAGGGCAGAACCATTAGGATGACAGCAGACTTTTCAACTGAAACTTTCCAAGCCAGAAGCGCATGGTCATCCACCTTAAACATCCTTAAACAAAATAATTTTCAGCCCAGAATCCTGTATCCTGCTAAACTTAGCTTTAAAATTGATGGATAGATAAATGTAATCTTTTGTAGATATACAGGCATTGAGGAAATTCACCACAAGACCAGCTTTACAGGAAATACTTAGACCTATTCTCAATACTGAACACTACAATGGGCCACCATCAAAGTAAACACCTAGAAGCCAAGGCCAGAGATTAGCTTCCACAATGGCACAAAGAATAAAACTACACAACAAACTATCTCATAATAATATGAATAGAATTCCATCAGACTTATCGATACTCTCAATAAATGTCAATGGATTGAATTTGCCACTGAAGAGGAACAGGCTGGCTGATTGGATAAAAAAATCACAAGCCATCTATATGCTTTCTCCAGGAGACACACCTATCCCTGAAGGACAAATCAAGACTCAGGGTTAAGGGATAGAAAATAGTGTTTAAAGCAAATGGAAATCAGAAGAAAGGAGAGGTTGCAATCTTATTCTCAGATACAGGCAGATTCAAAGATACTTAGTTAAGAAAGACAAAGATGGATACTTCCAGAGATGGATACTGGTCAAAGGAATACAACAAGAAGACATCTCAATTTTAAGCATTTATGCACCTAACTTATATGCTCCCAGACTTATGAAATAGACCTTGAGGGGTCTGAGCAATGATAGTCCATAACACCTTAATAGTTGGGGACTTTAACTCTCTTCTGACAGAACTAGACAGATCTTCTAAGCAGAAACTAAACAAGGATACAAAGAACTTAAACGTGACCTAGAACAAATGGGATTAATAGACATACAGAACACACCATCCCAAAGCAAAAGAATATACTTTTTTCTCTTCAGCTCATGGTACAGACTCCAAAATAGATCACATCCAAGGATACAAATCAAACCTCAGCAATATTAAAGGAATAGAAATTATACCATGTCTCTTCTCAGATCACAAGGCTACAACGGTGAAACTCAACTCCAACAAAAATGTTCATCCCCACACAAAGTCTTGGAAACTAAACAACCTTATGCTGAATGATAGTTGGGTTCAGGAAGAGATAAAAGAGGAATTTGTTAATTTCCTAAAACATAACAACAATGATGACACAAGTTAGCAAAAGCTCTGAAAAAGATGCAGAAAAAGCAGTCTGAGAGGAATATTTATTATGCTAGATGCTTACTTTTGAAAAACAGAAATGAGTGCATCAGTACACTCTTACAAACCATCTTATGGAACTGGAAAAAGAAGAATAATCTAACCCTAAGTCCAGAAGAAAAGAAATAGCAAAAATTAAATCAGAGATTAATGGAATTGAAAACAAAAAAATATTCAGAAAACAAACAAAAACTAAACAAAAAGTTGGATTTTTACAAAAAAAAAAACAAACCCCAAATCCTCTGAACTCCACCCTTTTTTGGCTTCGGTCCTGTAATTCACTAATTCACTGTGCAAAAATGTGAACCCCTCTAGCCCAACCCCTCACTGTATCTTTAAGTCCCACCATCCTTCATGGCTCAGCTTAATATGGCTTCTCAGTGTGTTTCCTCCTTCCCCTGCCCCAAACAGACTTCATCTGTTTTCCATAGCACTTGCTACCATCAGCCAACCCTATTCCTTATAGTACACTCATTAACACACTTTTGTGCAGGACCTTTCTGGGACAGATGCTTCATTTTGTGTTGGAGCTGCTTGAGTCAACAAGAATAAAGTCTATGCCCACAGTCTGGCAATGTAGATAAGTATAAAATAAATAACCCAAATAATTTCTGCAAAAAAAAAAAAAAGTTATTTTTTTGAAAAAGTAAATAAAATAGATAAACCTTTGGCTAGTCTGACTAGAAACAGAAAAGTAAAATCTCTAGTAACCTGAATCAGAAATGATAAAGGGGAAATAATAATTGCTGCCACAGAGATATAAGAGATTATCTCTGAATACTACAAGAAACTCTATGCCAAGAAATTTGACAATGTGGAAGAAATGGATCAATATTTGGAATCACCCCCTCTCCCAAGACTTAATCAAGAAGAAATAGATCTGCTGAACAGACCAATTTCAAGCACTGAGGTCAAAGAAACAATTAAAAATCTCCCAACAAAAACATGCCCTGGTCCAGATGGCTTCACACCAGAATTCTATCAAAACTTTAAAGAAGAGCTTATACCCATACTGCAGAAATTATTCCTAAAAAATTGAGAGGGAAGGAGTCTTCCCCAACATGTTCCCCAAACATTACTCTGATACCAAAACCTGGAAAAGATCCAACTAAAAAGGAGAACTACAAACCAACTTCACTAAAGAATACAGATGCAAAAATTCTCAACAAAATCCTAACCAATACATTACAGCTTATCATTTAAAAAGTCATACATCACGATCAAGTAGGTTTCATCTCAGGGATGCATGGCTGGTTTAACACATACAAGTCCATAAATGTAATGCACCATATAAACAGAAGCCAAAATAAAGACTGTATGATCCTCTCAATAGATGCAGAAAAAGCATTTGATAAAATCCAACATCCTTTTCTAATTAGAACTCTGAAGAATAAGGGCATTGGTGACATATTTCTTAAATTGGTTGAAGCCATCTATGACAAACCCATAGCTAATATTATATGAATGGAGTAAAACTGAAAGCTTTTCCAATGAGAACTGGAACAAGACATGGTTGTCCACTATTCAACATAGTGCTGGAAGTTTTACCCAATACAATCAGGCAAGAGAAAGTAATGAAGGGCATCCAAATAGGGGCAGAGGAAGTGAAACTCTCCCTCTTTGGTGACAATATGATCTTATACTTAGAGAACCCCAAAGACTCGACTACAAGACTCCTAGATGTCATCAAAAAATACAGCAAGGTCTCAGGATATAAAATCAATGTCCACAAATCAGTAGCCTGTGTATAAGCCTATAACAGCCAAGATGAGAAGCTAATCAAGGACACAATTCCTTTCTCAGTAGCTTAAAAAGAAAAAAAGAAATACCTAGGGATATACCTAACAAAAGATGTGAAAAACCTCTATAAAGAAAACTACAAAACCCTAAGAAAAGAAATAGCAGAAGATATTAACAAATTTTGGAAGAACATACCATGCTCATGACTGGAAGAATCAACATTGTTAAAATTTTAAAATGTCTATACTTCCCAAAGCAATCTACAGATTCAATGCAATCCCCATTAAAATACCAACATCATACTTTTAAAATTTGGAAAAAATAACTCTTTGTTTTGTATGAAAACCAGAAAAAAACCCACATAGCTAGGGCGATTCTTAGTAATAAAAATAAGGCTGGGGGCATTAGCCTACCAGATGTTAGGTTATACTACAAGGCTATAGTGATCAAACCAGCATAGTATTGGCACAAAAATAGAGACATCAGGAATCAAATAGAATACCAGGAGATGAAACTAAAATCTTACAGCCACTTGATCTTTGATAAACCAAACAAGAACATACACTGGGGAAAGAATCCCTATTCAATAAGTGGTGCTGAGAGAACTGGATAACTGCATGTAAAAGACTGAAAGTGGACCCACACCTTTCTCCACTCACTAAAATGGATTCAAGATGCATGAATCTAAAGCATAAAAATCTTCAAAGACAGCGTGGGGAAGACATTTGGAGATATCCGCCTGGGGAAAGATTTTATGAAGAAGACTTCCTTGGCAATTGAGACAACAACAAAAATAAGCAAAGGGAACTTAATTAAACTGAAAAGCTTCTGTACAGCTAAGGCAACAACAACCAAAACAAATAGACAACCATCAGAATGGGAAAAGATATTTGCATGTTATGAATCAGACCAAAACTTGACAACTAGAATCTACAGAGAACTCAAATTAAGCAACAACAACAAAAAAAGCCAACAAATCCCTTATATCAATGGCCAAGTGAGATGAATAGAACCTTCTCTAAAGAAGAAGACAAATGGCTAACAAGCCATATGAAAAATGCTCATCATCCCTAATTATCAGAGAAATACAAATCAAAACCACTATGAGATAACGCCTAATCCCAGTGAGAATGGCCCACATCGCAAAGCTGCAGATGCTGGCATGGTTGTGGAGAGAAGGGAACACTTTTATACTGTTGGTGGGACTGCAAACTAATACAATCCTTTTGGAAGGAAATATGGAGAATCCTCAAAGAACTCCAACTAGACCTCCCATTTCATCCTGCAATCCCATTACTGGGCACCCAACAAGAAGAAAAAAACATCATTTTATCATAAGGACATTTGCACTAGACTGTTTATTGCAGCTGAATTTACAATTACCAAACTGTGGAAACAACCTAATTGCTCACCCATCCAGGAATGGATTAACAAGCTGTGGTATATGTATACCATGGAATACTATACCGCCACTAAAAGGATGATGACTTTAAATCTTTTGTATTAATTTCGACAGAGATGAAATATATTATTCTTAGTAAAGCATCACAAGAATGGAGAAGCAAGAATCCAATGTATTCAATTCTGATATGAGGACAATTGATGCTAGTACATGGCAGGTGAAGGGGAATGGAGAGGGGAGAGAGGGAAGGCGGGAGGGGGATGTGGAGCCACAGTGTGTGACACATCTCTTTGGGGTGGGACACTATGACAGAGGGACTTTATCCAGCAAACGCAAGCAGTATAACTTGGCTCAATGTACCCTCAATGATTCCCCAACAATTAAAACAAAAAACAAAAAACGAATCTCGTTATCTCGTTTGTAAGATTCTTAAGAGAAAGAATGTTTATTTCTTTAGAGTGTGGCTTATGGTGGGTGATGTTCAATAAAGGCTTTATTTAACTTAATTTTGCCTAAGTTTTATTGATTTCATGAAGGTCTTAGTCTAAAATGACTTGGTAGTGCGTAGACATATCGATCTTCCCTACAGGGATCAGAACACAACTTTGTCATAATGAACCTGTGAGAAAGGCCAAACTTGTCCTTCTAAGTCTGTAGCAGTCAACTGAGAACAGAGAGATTAAAGACCCTTAAAACCACAATCCAACAAAATGCACCCATGACCACATCCAACAGTTGGCGTTTGGGGAGAGGCACTGAAATGCATAGATTTGAGGAATTCTAAGGATTTGGGACTGAATGAGAAACAGAACAAGACAGGGGAAACACAGTAATCCTTTCCATCAATTAGCAAACTGCTCAAGGAAAGAAAGAAATTTGCTTCTTTTTCAAAGCTCTGTCTCTCTCCTCCCACTTCTCTTTGTGCTTCAAAAATGACCCCTCTGTACTCACCTGGTCCCACAGGGTTTCAGTGATGTTTACTTCTCTGTCCTATAGAAATAAGGAAAAAATCTTGGAAACATTACCACAACTATCTCAGAAACAAAATTGCAACATCATGAAACTGGTTGAATAAAATATCTTTCTTGGAATTAAGATGCACATCTGAAATCACCCCACTTTTCAGGTAGCTTGAAGCCCCCTTCACCCTTGCTGAATCATTTCCAGCCTGTATCTCCTTCCTGTCTCTTGATCTAGCTGGAGGTTGACAGTTACAAACAGACAGACTTAGATGCATATGTTTTACTTTATCATGATGTCTGCATGGGCTGCCTGCTCCTGGAGTTACCTGGTATAAAGTTGGTCTTAGTAGATGATAATGCACCAGTTAGTCAATTGCTTCCCAAACTACAAAGCCTAATTCCTCCAAGAAATTGTTTTTGTAGGCAGCTATTCTGCCTCTTCTCTCCTCTCCCCAGGAATCAGAAACCCCAAAGAAACCAGAGTATTTGGATATCTTACCCACCTGTGATCTCCTTGTCTCTTCTGCAGATGTGCTGGAAAGAAAGAATGATATAAACCTGATAAGGATCAAAGAAAATAGGCCAAAGCCTTCTCCTAACTCTTAGCAAGAATTCTTGAAGTTTTCATACTAAAAATTTGGGAATGATAGGTAGTGTCCCACCTGTCATATCCCCTCTGGCCCTTATGAGAGGCCAAACTGTTGCCTTATCTTCCCAGTATCTTGGCTATTGTGGTAGCACTTCCAGAACTCTGAAGCATGGAACAATGGATGTAAAGGTGATGGTCACCACCATTAAACCTTACCATTCTCTTTGATGCCTAATTGTGCCCACTTTTAATTCTTCACCTCACCTAACTTGTTTCCAGGTCCCTCCTGAGAAGGTGCATTCAATTTGAAAACCATTTCCTTTTTTGTCTCCCCAAAATGTGTTCTCTTTTTCCTTCATGACCTCTGTTGGGGTGGGGATGGGGATGGAAGGCTGAGGAAGAAATTGAAAGCTTTTGCATATGCTTGACAGCACAGTGGAAGCTCATATTCCCAAATCAGTGCCAAAGTCACCTGGGAAAGGGAATTATTGTACACAGGATTAGACAGGTAACTGTCAGAAAGGAGAGGGATGAAAACAGGTGAAACTTGGGCAACCAATCTGGTCTATCATCAAGTGAATTCTGAACAAATTCATCCTGGATCTCCTGGTTATGTGTAGACTTGTATAGGGGTGACAGGTCAAAGTAATAAACTGGAGGAGGGAAGAGAATGTGATTACCTGTTGGAATTGTTTCAGGACCCCTGGTATGAGACCCTAAGAAGGGATTAGGGGGTAAGGGGGAAAGGTGATGGAGGGAATATCATGTTATAGATCCCAAGGATCTTTACATTTCTGGCCTAGGGCTCCTGCTTGTACAGTTACTGCTATAAAAGAAGCAATAAGTCTTTACAAGCAAGGGTAGGGAGGGAGGCCAGTAATTAAGGGAGTCTGGAGACCCAGAAGAGAGCAAAAACTGAGCCCAAGATGATACTGAGACTAACATATCTATAGTTAAAAGGGAACTCTTGAAAATTGATTTAGGATAGCAGAATGGAAATATCTGGGAACCATCATATCAGATGGCTCCTAGACACAACTTTGCCAACTAGATTACTGTTTTTCCAAGGAACCTGATGACAGCTCACTATAAATTCAAGCCACATCCCTTATCCTGAAAACACTCTTCCTTTTTATTTATTTATTGATACATAATAATTATACCTATTAGTTGTGGTGTGGGAGGGAGCCTCACCATGGCAGACTGAAAATTCCCTAAGTAGGGGCTTTCTCAACTGCAGGAGGTCTGGGAGTGGAAAGAGAAATGATGTGAGAAATTCACATGCAGAATTTTCAGTGAAATAATCTGCTAAAACTGAGAGAGATGAACACTATATTAGCCAGCAGTAGTGAGAATAGGTGCTACCTCAAACTGAAATCTCAGGAGGCTTTTATTGGAATTTTTGGGCATGTATGTACAGAATGAAGAAGTAAAGAGTTATTAGTCTTCTGGCTCAATCATGCAGGTGGTCTTTTTATTATGAAAAAGATCATCAGGGTGAAGGACAATAAGGCACCAAATCATAGGACAATTCTTAAGGGTGGAACTAAATATGTAACAAACAAGGCGCCTTAGGAGATGAGAGAGGAACAGTTACAGTTATAGCCTTGGGGCTAGATTGTCTCAGCTAAAAGGTAATTTTTAATTGCCTTCAAACTCTGCTGACATCTGCTAAGCTTCTGATTTCTACCCAAATGTTCCCAAATCTTGCCTGTCTTTTCTGCTGAACATTCTGACCCCTTTCACCATAGTAGACATGCTGTGCAGGTGGAATTGAGGCCTGGGCTATTCTTACAAGTCCTCTGGAATGTCAGCCTGCATTATATTTCTACCAACATAACCTGGGACTCATATTCAGCAGATTCTGGCCCTCTTTTTTCACCTTAGGCCAAGGGAGTGTGGGTTTTGGGTGGATGGCTTTGATTCACCACTGCCCAGGGCATAAAGGATATACAGAAAGTCAACTCTAGAATGAATTAATGTCCTTAGATTGTATACTCAACCAACTTGTAGAAGGATTTCAATTGATGGCTACTTTCTAAATTAGAATGATGAAGATTTGCTATTGTTCCTTTCATTGAGAAAAATGTAGAAGAAGAAAGACACATGAAAGTCCCCATCCTCCAGGAAGCAAGTACAGCCAAATGGAGAGAGATGGTAGACAGTAGACCATTGCTCTTCTAAGGATGCTAAGTATCATCATTAGCCCCACTTACCTTCTCTGCTGCCTGGATGTCATTTCTGCCTTTTGTTGTTGATAATGATAGGCATTCTGTGCCATTTGTTCTTGGACAGAAACAAAAGACTCTGGAACTGAAGATGGAGATAGCACCAGGCCCTGGGGAGATGTAAATGAATAGAGGGAGAAGGCAGGCACATGATGACAAAAAAAGCACTTATCCACTGGAGAACTATCAGGATAGTTGTCTCAGTGTTTTGAACATGTTTGTGTGCATGTGTGTACATGCATGCATGCACATATGTGTAAAGAAAGATAAGGGTAAGAGGAAGAAAGTGCCTGTTTCAGATAAAATCTTCTTATTGTCATTGTCAATAACAACGGAAATTCTAGTGATAAAGTGGGTGAAAAAAAGAGGGACAATCTAAGTAAAAAACAAACAAACAAAAAAGTTGGCTGGGATTGGGGGTAAGGAATTGGGCAGAGACTCCTTGAGTTGAAGGTGGCCTGAAAGGCAAGGATAGAAACCAGTGTAGAGTGAACTCAATATTGGCAAACACCCCACCCCATCCCACCTTATAGAATTTTCATGGTAAGCTAAGGCTGGAAGCCAGTCAGCTATAGCCTTCAAGTGCTTTGCAGAGAAGAAAGAAAATACCATAGTTGATACTATCAAAGACACATGGACCTGGGAGGCCATAGCAGTGACTCAGACAAAAGGTAGATCTTTGAGAAGTTTCTCTCTCACTTTTCCCACTCCCATCCTTCCAGACTTCCAAACCCCAGTAATAAACCAGGCCAATTATACACAGAAACTTACCCAGCTGGGCTCCTCAAATCACACTTTGCCCCTCCCCTTTCCCCTTAGACTATCTCCTCTCAGAGCCCCATCTCACAACAGCTCCCTTCTCCCCATATCAACCTTGTCCTTTTCAACATTCTGTGACCTCAGCTGTGACCTCATAGACCTGGGACAACTGTCCCTTCCTCCCAGGCTTATTTTGTGCTCCATTTCATCCAAATAATAATTGTAAAATAAAAGGACAACACTGTGACATTCAAATTTCTGGCAACGTTTGCTTCCTTGCTGTCCTCTACCCATTGCATTAGACACCCCTTGATTCTGAGAGATGGCAGGAGTGATAAGTATACACATACTTATCTTCTACTTTCAATTTCAAGAGCTAGGTCCTGGAGAAACAAATAATTTTGTTTTGAATTCCGAAAGTCTTTGACTTGGAAGATCACCAAATATTGAGGAATGATCATGGATTTAAAATCCTACAAGGTATGAAAACAGTTTATCTGAAGAAAAAAAAGTGAGGAGTGCCGAGAGTGAGGCAGGAAGTGAACATGAGAGAAGAGCTAAGTTAGGTATAGGTGTGCAACTCTGGGAAGGCACACTAGCCCATCCCTGGTTTTGACATTAGAGCTCAGATACTACTAGTGAGACCAACACAGTTCTTCCCTTCTTACTATTGTGAACTGCTTAAAAGATAAATCATAAGAAGAAACTGTGATTACATGCCAACCACCATCAACCCTCAAAGAGATTAGGGCCATTCCCATAACAGTCTACTTCCTTGTTTACTTATCTCAGTATCTATAAAGAGTCTAAGCTCTTCCCTTCATTATCCCTCATCATAGAGACTTTTATTTTTTTATGGCCAGATATATCTCATAATCTGACTCAAATTCCTGCCTCTCTCTAACCACTCCAAATATTTCACTATCTGAAATTGAATTCTTTTTTTTTTTTTGTTAAGAGCAACTTTATTGTTTCACTGGTGCAAAAAAAAATCATGATAATTGTGATGCATTGCCCTCTAAATTTACAATAATGAATGGTATATGTAAATTATATAAAATCACATTTCCATTTTATACTATTTAGAATCAAATTATTTTGATAAATATGTCCAGAGTTTAACATAAGTTCCTAAAGGATGGTTGAATCCAAATATGCAAAATATAGCTTCTGGCTTTGACCATGGTGCTTTAAAATTCTCAAACATACATTAATATATTCTAGTTGTAGGGCAAATATTACATATGGCCTAATCCTCCATTAGGAAGAAGCCCGAGCTGAATTTCACATACAGTATTCCTTTCCTCTAAATTATTCTTAAATTGGAATACAGAACAAAGAGACAGACACTTTTGGGTTAGTACTTCCCAATAATGAAGAAAACAATCAACAATGAAACAAAACAGAAAAAAAAGGAAAGAGAGCTTCATTAGTAGCCAAGTGGTTTTGTTTTTGCTTTTACACATCACAGGAATTTTCAATGGCAGGGGAGTCATGCTACTTAGGTGATCAGACAGACTCAGATACTTATGAAGCGAATCACTATTAAGGTCCTGAAGGTGAGTGTCTGGAGGTGCTGGGTAAGACACATCTCAGGTAAGAAATAGGAAACCTACCTCAGCATTTCTGAAAGGCACAATCTATGGAAGGGAAACCTAGTATAATAAAACCCTTACTGGATATACATGGAAAGTAGATGGTGAGCTGTTATCTTTTTAAAGGATGAGACCTTCATAAATTGGCCCCTCAGATTCTGGTGATTCCCGCCTCAAGCGCAAATGCTCCAGTGTGTTATGAAAATGTTTATTAATCTGCTCCGTTTCTTCACTAGATTCAAGATTTGGGAGGTCTTCTCTAATTTTTTGGATAAGCTGGTTTAAAACCTGAATTGTTACCTACAAAAGAAAATATACAATTTCATGATCTACCAAATACCACAAAGAAAATTCAGTAATACTTTTTTTTTTTTTTTTGAAACAGTGTCTTAACTCTGTCGCCCTGGGTAGTGTGGCATCATCACAGCTCACAGCAACCTATGAAATTATCCTAAACTAGTACAGTAGAACTGCTCTGTAGGTTGACCACAGATATTATAGAAATTCTAAGTTTCTAAGTGACTATAACAAACTGGTCAACATGCACAAGGAACTAGGCTTACTGTACTGCTAAGTACATGTAGGGAATATCTGGTCTATGAAAATTAGGTCAACCTAAGGAGTTGGTCAGCTATGGAGGTTCCATTGTATATAATGACAAATCAGCCCATTTGGCATTTGAAAATTATTTTGTATTTTTCAAATGGATAGTGATTATCTTTTATAAAATTCCTAGGCAAATGAGATGAGAATTTTCTTGTACACATTAGTTCTTCAGTTAGAGAGAATCATCTATGCATATCTATGCATACAAAATAGGATTTCAGAGAATCAAAGGAACCAGCAGGTGGAATCTGCAAACTCTGACCTTGTAGACAAAACAGAAAGTAGCAGAATGATAAACTTTTATATATATATCAAATCTCCTAAAAGCAAGAAGGGAGAATATTAGTTCACTAACAGCAGATTATTATTCACTTACCGCATCATTTTCCTTTTCATAAAAATAGATGTATCTGTTCAGAATTTCTATAAAAAGCTGCACTTGTAGAGAGGGGTCCATGCACTGATTTGCTATTTTTAGAGCTTTCTTTAGGCACTCCATTACTCTCTTGCCTCCGTGAAGCTAAAATAAAAGGGCAGGGGGAAAATGCAGGTATCAATGAACCACAAATGTCCCATTTTTATACAAAGAAATGTTTGTATATGGAAATGTCTGGCTCCTTATTCCTTTGAGAGCAAGAATACATTCATAACATGCTACATTTAAAAAGGAGTTCTTAGGCGGCACCTGTGGCTCAGTGAGTAGGGCGCAGGCCCCGTATACGGAGGGTGGTGGGGCCCCAGCCAAACTGCAACAAAAACATAGCCGGGCGTTGTGGTGGGCACCTGTAGTCCCAGCTACTCGGGAAGCTGAGGCAACAGAATCGCCTAAGCCCAAGACTGGAGTTTGCTGTGAGTTATGACACCACAGTACTCTACTGAGGACAAGGTGAGATTGTCTCTAGGGAAAAAAAAAAAAAAAAAAAAAAGGAGCTCTTTTCTTGGCACCCGTAGCACAAGTGGTTACAGCACCAGCCACATACACAAAGGGTAGCGGGTCTGAACCCAGCCTGGGCCAGCTAGACAATAGCAGCAACGAGTGTAGTACATTTCCCCTACATAAAAGACAAAAAAAAGAAATGCAAGACTGCAGTCTGCAGTGCTCTTTTGTGTTTTAAAGAGACAAAATTTAAATCTTTTTCATTCTTTTTTAAAAGTCTACAGCTATATTTAAAAAAGCAGTGGCAGAACTTGCTATGTTACAATATCCTCAAAGTGGAAGCTTCACCACAGAATGAGACTTTCTTTACACCCTGCCCATTTCTTTTCTTTTTAATTTTTTTGAGACAGAGTCTCACTCTGTTGTCCTGCTGGAGTGCTATGGCATAAGTCTAGCTCACAGCAACCTCAAACTCCTGTGCTCAGGTGATTCTCCTGCCTCAGCCTCCCGAGTGGCTAAGACTACAGACACCCACCACAATGCCTGCCTAATTTTTCTATTTTAAGTAGAGATGGTCTCTTTCTTGCTCAGGCTAGTCTCAAACTCCTGAGCAAAAGGGATCTTCCCACCTCTCCCCCCCCAGAGTACTAGGTTTACAGTGTGAGTCACAGCGCCTGACCCCACTTATTAAAACAAAGCAGTTTTGTCAGATTTCCAAGCACCCCCAAATATTTTGCCCAGAGCACAAAACCATGGCAACTGATCCCTGCTGATGCCCCTACCTCCTATAACATGGTTAGGAGTAGCCTTACCTCCTCTCCATTTTTGTCTGTGTTTCTACCAGACCAGAAGAGATGTGCACAGGTGCTCACAGCACGGCCCTGATCAGGTTTCTTCAGCAGTTTGGAAGCAGCAAGTGCACACTGAGTCCTCAATGGCTCATGATTCTCTTCACTGAAGCACTTCATCCTTTCGAAAGTACCAATGATCAAGGTGATGGCAGCCAGCTGTGCTTTAGAATCACTGATTTCATCTTCATACAGAGAAAATGCCTAGTGCGCATAAAGCAAGCAGGACTTTTAGGAAGCCACCATCTATTATTTAAGTGTTTTCCAGAGTACTATCTACAAAACACCCATCCCAAGAGACATTCTGTAGTTCGTTCATATCAGAACATACTATATCCTCTTGGAAAGGCAAAACACACAGCTGAGATGGTAAAGAAGTTGACAGGCTGCAAGAAAGAAACCTGTTTTCAAAGCCAGGAGCAGTGTAAAGCACCTGCAGTCTCAGCTATGTGGGAGGCTGAGGCAGGATTACTTACACCCAGGATTTCTAATGCAGTCTGGGCAATATGGTGAAATTCCCACCTCTTATAAAGAAAAAAGAAAGAAAACCCTTTCAACTCTGTTTAACCCAGGGTTCCTGAACTGAACTGACAAAGGAGCATCCTTCCATAAAACACTTTTACCAGGACCCACTTGGATATCTTACATATTTCATTAGCCCCCAGAAATGGATCAGTTCTGCTGCTTCGTACCAGTCAATCCGAGCACAATCTTATCAGGTTTTGGGGCAGAGGAAGCAGCAGGTGAAAAGGGTAACTGCACACGATCCACCACAACCACAAGCAGGTGACTGAACTTACCAAACTGACTAGATAACCCAGAAAAGAGAACAGATCATCACCTGGGACATAAATTCATATGCTACTGTTTCATGATTTTCAAAGCCAATTTCTCCAGCTGCTAGAGCTCCTTGAAGAAAAAGTCTTAACGGTAATTCTGCCAACTCTGCTTTGATCAAAGCACTGATAGTCTGGTGAGCAAATGAAAAAATCTTCTGGCATTTCTTTTCCCATTTGTCGTCC